>LSSN01000569.1:0-17365 GCA_001970855.1 Smittium culicis | reverse complement strand
TTTTTACCCTGCTCATTTACGTTCCTATAAGGAGATATTACACTAAGCCACTTATTTAATGAAATATAATATTTCGATTGAATTTTTAGATATTATTATGAATTCAAATTTAAATTAGAATTTTTATATTAAAGTCTCTAAAACATCTTAGCAATCTAATAAATTTATTTCTACTAGTCAAAAAATCGTGATAATTGATAACGATTAATAGGTAATTGTAACTCAAAATAGTTGTAATTGTCTTAATAAATAGATTTAAAAAAATATCATATAGTATTTGATGCTTAATTAGTTAAATATATTGAAATTTATTTATTGCTATACACTTGATGTTTTGCTGATACTCTGAATATTTAAACACCCTTTAATTCTTAGAATTTATTAAAGTTAAATTAAATTAAAATTAAAAGTATAAAAAAATATTTAAATAGTAATTTTTCAGCACATCTCTCTCCGCCAATCTAGTAGCTTCACACCTACTGGTCATTATTTCAAGGAGCTGCAAAGAACTCCACCTTTCTCTTCACACGTATAAACCCAGAAAAGAGTAACGACCACTTGTCTAGTAGGTAGATATTTCTCTGATTACATACCCACTAACTCTCACATTCGTATTATTCAGCTATATGAGAAAAGCTAAGATTAATGTTTTGAAACTACAATAGTATCAACTAAATCAAATAATAGCTTCGCAGTGTGGTTAATTTAAACTATAAGTATTTAAATTAGTCTCATTGTGTGTAATAGGTGAGATCTGGATTAAAAATATATGGTCGAATCATGACTCTGGGTCCAATTATTAAAGGTTTGGGTTGGTTTAGCGGCTATTGGCCGCTACTTGGTGACCAATAATAGAAATTTTGTTTATATTTGCGAAAATAAACCACAATTCAGAGCATTAAATTTGACATAAACATATCAGGCCAATTAGTAAGCGAATAGTTAATGAGTATATCTATTGGTCTAAATGATGAGTTTACTTGTAAAGAAGATTACTATTGGTGTAGAAATTATTAGTAAGAAATTAGTATAGGTTGTTTAAACTTTTCTGGTTTTTTTTTTAATCTGGAGAATTTAAAAAAGTGATTTTTATGGCTATGCTGAAATATTTTGAATCAATTTTAAATCAAGTTATCTGTCTTGTTTAATAGTGCTTCATTCACTTATCCTAATCACTCATCTGATCCTTACCGCTTACTTTCATTCTTTTATTTTACTAATCTGGATTCTCGCCCCGCTTCTTTCATCATGTCAGTTACTCAAGACTCAATCGCTCAATGCTTATTTAACTCATTATCTCCAGATTCAGCCACCAGAAAAAATGGTACTTTTTTAACCTTATATTTTTTATTTATGCTTTTCGATTGCTATAATATATTTAATGTATTACTTAGCTGAGAAAACATTGACTTCAATGGAGGACACTAGACAAATGGCCATCCCTTTATTACAGCTGATTAACAACTCACAGGTTGATGAAAACATTAGAATTTCTGCCTCTCTATATTTTAAAAATTATATCAAAAGAAGCTGGGAGCAAGTAAGTACCACATGTTTATACCTTTGTATGCTTTAAAGCTGTATAATCATATTAAATATTCGTATCTTTTAGACAGATAACACCGAAGATATTATTAGCCCCGAAGATAGAGCTGCAATAAAACAGGACATTATCACTCTTATGATAAGCCAGCCTAAATCCATGCAACTCCAAATTGGTGAAGCCGTCTCCATAATTGCTGATAACGATTTCCCTTCTATGTGGCCCAATCTAATAAAAGATCTTGTTAGTCATCTTTCTCCAACCGATATATCAACCAATAATGGAATCTTACAAACCGCTCATATGGTTTTTAACAGGTGATTCATTCTTCTACAACTTATCTTTGATTTTACACGTAACATTTAATTAAATCAATTACATAAATAACTATTAAACTTGTAGGTACCGATCCGAATTCCGCTCTGATATGTTATTTACTGAAATTAAATATGTACTAGGAGGTTTTGCTGAAGCTTACTACCAAGTTTTTATAGCAACTACCCTTCTAGTACCTAAAGCCTCTGACCAAAAAAGCTTACTTGAGCTATTAGATTCTGTAAAATACCTCCTCATAATTTTTTACGATCTTAATTGCCAAGATCTCCCAGAATTCTTTGAGGACAGAATGGAAGAGTTTATGAAAATTATGCATAGCTTTTTGCTTTATAACAATTTAAATCAAATTTCAAATATACAAAGCTTATCTCTACCCGACGATGAAGATACAGCTGGGATTTTAGAAGAAATTAAAGCTGAAATATTGCGAATTGTTCATCTTTATACTAGCAGATACGAAGAAGAGTTTAAACAATTACCAATTTTCCTAGAAACAATATGGAATATGCTAACTGCTCTTGGCATGGAATCTAAATACGACGGAGTATATTTCTTTCTTTTTTCCCTTTATTTCAATCCATTTATTTTTTTGTTAACTGTATCCTCATTTCTCTCTTAGGTTGTTATTCAAGGGATACGCTTTCTAACCACAATGGTAAAGAACCCCCGCTTTAAGCAAACTTTCCTAAGTAATGGAATGATTGAGATTATTTGCCAAAAAATCATTTTAAGAAATATCGAGCTTTCAGTTTCTGATGAAGAATTATTTGAAGATGATCCTATAATGTATGTTAAGAGAGAACTAGAAGGCTATGAAGCTGATTCTAGAAGAAATGCATCCTCTGAGCTTGTAAGAGGAATGCTTGAGCAGTTTGGAGCTGAGACTACCCAAGCAATGCTACAGTTTATTATGGCTAAACTTGATGAATATTCTAAAAACCCTATATTAAATTGGAAGTCCAAAGACACTGCCCAATTCATGGTTTCTTCAATCTCTACTATGGCCTCTGTTAAAAGCCTAGGTGTTACTCAAACTAATAACCTAGTTGACTTGAATGACTTTTTCCAATCACAAATTCTAACTCATCTAACCAACATTAACTCCGACTCTGATTCCCCAATTCTCAAATCAAACTCGATCAAGTACATTTATATATTTAGAAACCAGCTATCCGACTCAAACATCGAATCGAGTATCCCCCTTTTAGTTGAACATATCTCTCACAATAGCCCCGCTGTTAGTACATTTGCTACTCTAACAATCGAAAGGATTTTTGTTTTAAAAAGAAATAATTCTCTTCTTTTTAACGAAGCAAAAGTAATTCCTTTTGTTCAGCCAATCTTTGACAAGGTTTTCTCTCAGCTAATTTCTAAACCTACCCCTGAGAAACTCGCTGAAAACGATTTCTATGCAAAATGTAATTTTACAAGTTTTTCTTTTTTACTCAATTTAAACCTTCATTAAAACTTTATTTAAATCGATCTTAACTTTAACTCGGCTTTCATATTAAAATTTTAATTTCATTTAATCATAGTGATAATGAGAATAATTGTCTGCACAAAATCAAAAATACCAGAAATTGCCCAGCCGATATTTACCCAACTTTGTGCTATTTTGGAAACTGTTTGCAAAAACCCGTCCAACCCTGTCTTTAACCATTATCTATTTGAATCCATTGGCTCGCTATCAAAATTCACTTGCTCTTCTAACCCAAGTGCTCTTCAGCTAATAGAATCTAAACTATTCCCAATCTTCCAATTGATCCTTGAGTCCGAAATATCTGACTTTATGCCTTACGTCTTCCAAATTCTTTCACAATTATTATTGATTCATAAAAATGATTCAAACTTTAAAAAACTTGCACCTGCATACGTTGCTCTTTTACAGCCTCTACTCCAACCTAATCTTTGGGACTATCAAGGTAAATTATCTTCGCATTTACATTTTAAATAGTAAAAAAAATTATTGATCCTCTATATTAAATGAATTTATTATACATATACCTTTTAAAACTCTAATTCTTCGATCTCGGTTATTTTATATATCAGGAAATATACCTGCTCTTGTCAAGCTGCTTTCAAGCTACTTTTCTACTAGCGGTGTTGAGCTAGCTGAAAACGGTCAACTATCTCCTATTCTAGGCATTTTCCAAAAATTGAATGGATACAAATCAAATGATCATTATGCATTCGAACTATTAGATTCAATTGTTTTGCATGTTCCTCTGTAAGCTTTTTGATTAATTTTTAACTTTGCATATATTTTTCTATAATTTTTTATAACCTATATTACTTTTAATAGGAGTCTACTAAAACAGTACTTAAAGCCCATTTTCATGCTTATCTTAAACCGATTACAATCTAAAAAGACCCCAAAGTACGTAAAGCTTGTCACTAAATTCGTTGGCTTTTTTTCCGCTATTGATTCCACTGCAATTTCTACAGCCATCTCCAGCAATAACTATAGTAGTATGAATGGTGAATATGTTACAACGCTTATAAGCACTTTGAACGAGATTCAGCCACAACTTTTAGCCGGTTTATTAAGTGGTATATTAGTTAGCTCGATAGATAACACAATCCGCAACTTTGCTGAAATTAAGTACGTTACTGTTGGATATATGTGCTTGATAAACAACCCTACTTTCTTTGAATTTAGTGACTCGAAAGTCTTATTTTCTTCGATTTTGGCAAATATAATAAAACTAGTAGAAGATTCAACTTCAAAAGTATCAAAACAGACAGACGAATCCATTAACAACAATGTTTCTGACGGATTTGGTAGTCAAAACCTAATGCCTAATGCGTCTAGCCTTGATGACGAACAAGACTTGTACCAGTCATCCTTCAGTAAATTGTCAACATTAGACGGACTAATAATCGATCCATGTCCTTTAATTAAAGATCTCAGAGTGTTTATGGGATCCGTTATAAAGGCTCAGGTATCTACTGGAAATTCAAACTTCACCGAAAGCGTTTCGCTACTGCAACCCACAGAAAAATCTTTTGTTGATTTATATTTCCGCTCAGCATAATTAAGTCGTACTTGGATTGTGTTAAAGATAAATCTAAACGTTTTAATTTCTATTTAGCGATATTCGTTAATTTACACTAATAAATGTGACCACCTTTTATTTTGCTAAAAAAAAAAAAGCCTTGTTGATGATTTTTTTTATAATTATTTTTACAAAAAATAAATTAAATTAAATAAAATTTTTTATATAAATAAACCCACATGTTTCTGGGTGCCAGCTAGCTATTAACTCATTCATAATTTAATCTATATTTCAATGTTTTAAAAAGAAATATAAAAACAACTATACTTGGCAAAAGATAGTTTACTCATTGAAAAATGACATTTTTATATAGAATTATTTTTTTATAAGCTAAATTTGACTAATTTTGATAAACGTAGTTAAAATTTTATGAAATAAAATATCCATCTCTTTTTTGATTTAAGGACTCGACACTGAATAAGCCTTTCAAAATTTTTTTATTTTTTGTAAATAGCGTTCAAGTGTTTAGATAAACAATATGCTTTTGAAGAAATTTATTAATAAATAGTTATACAAAAATACGATAAAAAAACATTTAATATTTTATTGAATAAAAAATAGTAAGCGTCTTTTCAAGCAACTCACCTCCAGCCCATAAGGATCCTCCTCACTTGTGTGACAATTGGGTCAACGGGATTGATGGACAATAGTCCTTTCCAGTATATGTTTTTGGATTAGATTTATTTCTCAATAGAAATTTAGCTGTTTCAAGTACGATTTTCGAAGCGGGGGTGTGTCGGTACCATGAAATATTGCTAGCGTGATGAGCAATATCCTCTCTCTCAGGATCTTCCCCATTAGATTTATACAGACTCTAGTAGGAGAATGTTTATTTACAAATAAATTATTTTTATACGTTAAATTCGTATTTATAATTTTCAATAATATTTCATCCCACCGTTTGCGAGCGAGTGCATGATGTTAAATATGTTCGATTTATTCAGGCGATTTGGCATTTTTTTAGAATGTTCATAAGGAAATAAGCTGTTCGTCGAACAAACCCCATATTTTACTGCTATTTTTTTGCTGTCCAAAAAATGATTTCTGGTTCTTATTTTTAGCTAATAAACTAATTTCTATTTGATGGTTTTGGTGCTCAAGTTCAAGCCTCATTCTATTATAATTTTTTTGGGCCATGGAATTAATTCATCAGTTTTGTTACTTTGGGTCGATATTTGCATCTATACGTAGTATTTTTTTTTTGATAGTTTGAGCTTGAGTTCTAATTGTAGTTTTGCATTAAATATCTTTGTTCATATGAGATATCTGCTGATCCATGTGTTATTTTCGTGTTTTAGATAGAATTTAAATAAGGAATACTATACAGGCCTTTGATTTTATACTCCTATGATGTATTCTATCATGAGAAATTTATACCCTAGCGTTTATTTTCTTAATCTCTGGTTTTAATCTTAGTAATATTTATTGCAGTCGATATGTTTGCTTTAGCTGATATTCTAGTTGCGTCATAAAAAATTTTATATAATTATCTACATCTATAATAAGACACCCCAAATAGTTCCATCCATATTAAGTTAGTGGAGAAATTAAAACCTAATTACCATCGCCTTAAATTTTGTACGAGTATCATTTTTCCTTACGAATCAGTAGATATATAATTGCAATTTACGAGCTTTCTGTATATTTTTTTTTTGATAACTTTCAGAATATTCATTTTTTTTATATCATTAGATCAAGATATTTATAGTCACCTACTGGTCTAATATGTCTACTATGAGCTTTCAATACAATTTTTATAACCTGTTTTATTGATATTACTTCACACCCTTAGATTATTCACTACCATTTTGCATTCTTCATATAATTTTGTTATTATATGGTTTGAATTTTGCAACCCGTTCTCGGGATCGGCTAAAATTACAGCGAAATCAACAAATACCAGGACAGGAATTTACGGTTTCAAGGCCATATAAATCAACATCTTTGATTCATTCGAATAATAGTTTTTATATATTTCAAAAAGCATAGGTATCATTTTAAATCCTTATCTAGCACCAGATTCGTATTTGAAGTATATTGATATTTCGCCTTTTATTTCCACAGCCATTGTTAGACATTCATTGAGATTTTCACTATTTTATTCATTATAAAGCTAATTTTATCTATAGAAACCTTTTTATATAATACTTTATCAGATAAATCATCACACTATTTTTCGAAAACAATAAAACCTATAAAAACTCGGCTTTTTGATTTTTTTAATTATGCTTGATGATTTTTATAAAGCAGTAGCTTGAAACTACAGGACTCTTCTTAGAGTCGAAATCCTGATATATCTTTGGCCAAGAAGCTGATTTTAATGCTCGACTTTATTAGGCCTTAATGCGAGTAATTTTGTAATCAATTTGATGAGCGTGGGTATTAGTGATATTCCGCATTAATTAACTTGATACTTTAATTCTCCTTTTTTAGGTGCTGTTATGGTCAGTATGAAATTCTTTAATTTCAAATTTGGATTTAACATGGCGCTATTTATTTTCTTTTTACACCAGATTCTCTAGTTTATATCTAGTGGTTTTTTCGCCTTGATATAACTCCCGTACTTCGCTAGATACATCACCAAATACAGGCGTTTTGATAACTGATAACTGCTATAAAACATATCTAATACCATCCTACGTTGCTACCTTTTCGCACTTTTCATGGTATATTTTTTTTTGCTTTCTACGATTTTTTATTATCAATTTATCCAGAGTTGGTTGAATAATGGTGATTTTCCCATTGAGGAAAAAAGATTCGCCCAAATATCCTATTTATATTGGGATTAGTTATAAAAATGATTATCTATTTTATAAATTGGAATTCTAAGTTAGTGATACGAAGAGAGTTCATGTCCTTATTGTGTTTTTTTTTTGGTTTATTGATACACAATTTCAAGTTTATTTGATTTAGTTGTAATATGGTAATAAATTATTGCGATCCTCTAGTCATTAAGATTCAAAGAGAGAGGAACAATTCCAGTTTATAAGGAATTGATCCTGCTAAAAAAAACCCCCCAGAAGTCTTGATCCTAAAAGTATAATAACAATTTACTAGAATTTTAAAATAACGAAATAACAGGTGATATAATATTGAGACGAATAATTTAGGTAAACTTGGTGTAGATTAAATTCACATTCAACAGAGTTTAGAGCCGATTTAACGGAGCTATTTAATTTCCTAATAATTCAATCTATTACAGAGAATGTATTTTGCTACGAGAATTGCTATGATTTTAAACACATCTGAAATTACTGATAATTGAAAAGGGCGCTTAAAACAATAATAATTATTTTATGATCATTGTATTTTGTTTTCATAGTAAAATAAATATATATATGTTCGGCGTTCTGAGACGAACGAAAATGGCCATCCTTTTCTTCTGAAAAACAGCCTTTTATGCAGTTTACTTTAAATACACTTAAATTTTCACTATTTTGAAATCTGAATTAATTATTATAGTAATTATTATTTCTTTTTATAATTCAATATTGACTCAAAGTAAAATTGGTCATAACAAATTACAGTGATTTTTTATTTTCTCAAAGTTAAGCTATAATCTTATTGAACTTTTATATGGTAGTGATACAGGAAGATAGTATTTTGTAAATAATACTATTTTTAGAATAAAAACAGGGGCCCTTTGTATAAAAAAGAGTTAATATGTACTTTTACAAAGACTAAAATGTTCTTTGAAGTCAGAATAGATTATTAGATTTATATAAAGGAAATTAATGATTACATTCTGTAGTAGAGAGCCCAGTTGAATAAACGATATATCTAGTAGCTTTGTATTTATTTATATATAAATATAGAGGATAAGGTCTTTATTTTGATGAAAAAATATTTTTTAACAATAAAACAAAACAAAACATAAAAACTTCAACTTGAAATTTAATAAACAGAATTTTTGTTTAAGCGTTATTTTTTTTGAGTTCACTTTGACCAATTTTTGGGCGAGTAGTATCATACTTGCCTATTTTGACTTTCCTGAGCTCTGCAGCATTTTTATAATCGCCACCCCCCCCCCTCCTGTTATTTATCATTTTTCATGCTTTTTGTTATAATTAATCGAGCTCTTTAGGTCGAATATTAATTTATATTATACGAGGCGAGGAGACATATTAAGTGTTACCATCTTATTTGATAACACTAGACCGAAAATTAAAAGCCAATAAAAATTAAAGTGTAATAAAACGAACTAAGAAAATTTATAATTGTTTAGATTATAAAGTGCATGATTGCGTTATCCTTATCGTCTTTTCTTTCGCAAAGGTACTCTATCAACAAAAGATTTTCAAATATAAAATTTTAATAAGAATATTATTTTTTTTAAAAAAAATTTTACTTTTAACTAAAACGATGTAACAAGAAATAGCTACTCAAGCCTGGATGAATCAACTCAGCTAAAGCTGTATACGTATTTGGTTCAAAAACTCATACGTGAAAAAAACGGCGATACTGAACCCGAGGATCTGTAGATTACTACAAGGATCTAGTTACCGATTCAACTGTCATCCGGTACAAATTAAAGCGCTGCCATCAATTGAACAGGACTTCTTCAAATTTCTGTTGGCTGAACAATAGTGCAAGATTGCTATAAATTCTTGATCAAGAACTAATTCTAAGAACTAAAAACCACCACCACTGAACGATTCAGTATTGAGCGCATAGAATAAGTCTGATTCTACCCCGTATATAATCTAAATATCCCTAGCTTAAGAAACGCTAAAAATCGATTATTACTTCCATCATAAAGACTATCTCACGTCTCTGGATCTCCGGGATTGATTTATGCACATTCTGGTGTTCAAGATATGCAGAAAATATCAGCGTTTTCAATGGAATAGACGCTCGTTTCAGTTTCGTGTCTTGCCATTCGGGCTATCACTGAGGTCATTGGTATTCATCAACATTATTTGCATGGTTTTGGAATGGGCCAGAGCAAGGGTAATCCAATTATTTGAAAACCTGAACGATCTATTGATCGTGGGTGTGACTAAGGAAGCATGCGTAATGAACATTTGCTTAGTCTACTTCAAGCTCTTCGAGATGGATTCAATATAAATTAAGAGAAGTCCTCATCAATGCCGTCCCAGCCGATCACTCATCTAGGAATGGTGATCAATACCATAGAAAATTCACTGAAGGTACCTTCTGCCAAGATCAGGGATCTCCGAAGAGAAGCCAGAAAGCTATTGAACGCTGATCAAACGACATTGTGATACCTTGAGAGCTTTGTTGGTAAGGAAAAATCGATTTCTATCGCTTTTCTCCCTTTGAGACTCATGCTCCGCCGCCTCTTGGATCTCAATAAAAGTGCTTTATTCTTATAAAAATCATTCCCATTTACTGTAATTATGACGAATCCAGAAATTCAGAGCCTGCAGTTTTGGATGAACCAACTGTCGTTATGGAACAGGCAGCAATTCTTGCCCGAAACCTCAGTGTTAGAGATCTTCACAGACTTCGGCGATACATTATGGATTATTATTTTGTACAACTAATCTTACTCTGGAATCTGGATCTCAAAACAGAGGGAAATGGGGATCAATGAAAAGAAGCTACTGAAGGTGTTTTATTCTATGAAGCTTAGGAGTGTGCTGGTCAGATCGGTGTTATTATATTCAGAAAACACAGCCATACACTCTTAAATCAATAGTTTTGGAGTTACAACCTCCTCAGAACTATTGGTGATCTCAGAACGGATTTGCTAACACTTTATCAAAACTAAAACCCATCCCCAAGTAACATACGTCCCTCCACTTCTGAACCCATCGGATGCGTCAATCAGATTGACTGCCCAGACCTAATGGTCCATATCTCAGAAGAAATTCGACGCCCTGAATGCATAATACGGTACTGGCGATGTAGATCTGTTTGCAACCCACCATGAAAAGGAAGCTGAATCAGTACTACAGCTTGTTACAAAATCAAAATGCATTGGGTCAGAATTCACTAGCCTACATATGTTCCAGATTCAACAACTCTTACTGCTGAGCGCCCTGGAATCTGGTATCCCAGGTGGTTCAGAAAGTTCACAGAAAACAAATCTTAATGACTCTGATTAAACCGAAGTGGAATTCAGCCAACTGGATTTACAGATCTGGCGGAACTTTCAATATCTCAGTCGATAAAACTCCAACCAAAAATTACAATATCCAATCCCAAAAGCGAAAAATCCCCGCTCTCTGAAATCAAGCATTAGATCTTGACAACCTGGTGGATTAAAGACGTTCCCTCAAAACGCAAGGTACGGAACATGTGCAGTCGATTTTATAATTTCAAACGAAAGATGCGTTCGGCGCAGATCAATGTAAACCTAGATTTAGAAACGATTCTTAAACTCGAGAATATCAACATATTTGACGATTCTGATCTCCGTGCCACAGATGTTAAATTTTCTTGCGGAAATGTATGTCATCGATAAACTTAAAGTAGGATCAATTAAGGCATACAAATCTGCTTCACTGGCGTTAACTGAATATCAGATATAAATAAAAAAGCACCCAATGTTTGCCTAGTTTATGATAAAATAGGAATAAAGATGAATAAAATCTTTTGTTACGCTTAATATAGTTATTATTCCTATATTGGAATTTATTAGGGATTTGGGACTCACAATTGACCTCACTGTAAAAAAAAATAATTACTAAGCTTTGTTGTTTATTTGCAGCGACAGGTTTCCTGAGATCCAGCGTTAAACATAGAATTGACGATGCCAGAAGTCGAATCGAAAAGGAAGAGCTACATTTAGCAATATTAGCACGAAAGGAAAAGTGAGCGGCCAAGCCGTCAAAAATCCCTGACTCATCACTTCACACACAGAATCAATATTATATACATTAGTAGCTTAAAAAGGATACAAGGAAATGTTTGCGCTCAATCTCATCCCAACACCGCATGAGATCAACAGCCAATAGACTGTAAACAGGTTTATGCGATTCATTTAAAAAAAAGGGTCCTATTTCTGTGGACAGTATAACGAGGTACATAACTCGATTTCTGATTTAATCCACCGTGGCACTGGCACTCGTATACCGATGAACAGAGCAATCAGAGCCACTTTAGCTTCTAATGCAGGTGTATAATCAGATGGTATAGCTTCACATACATTTTGGGCAAAATATACCATCTTTAATACGTATTATCGATTAACAAGAAATTCATCGAACAACTTGACTGAAAAGATCTTAAATTTGCAGTAACTTAATATGTCATCTTTCTTGAGATAATGTTGTAATTAATCTAGCTCTTTAGAGCGAATATTAATTATTATTATATGAGGTTAAGAGATATATTAAGTCATAGCCACTTGTTTCCATCAACCTTTGCTATAAGATTATAAGGATAACGCAATCATGCACTTTACAATTTAAACAGTTAAAAACTTCCTTAGTTCATTTTATTATACTTTAATTTTTATTGGCTTTTATTTCTCGGTTTAGTGTTATCCAATAAGATTGTAGCGATTAATATGTCTCCTCGCCTCGTAAAATATAAATTAATATTCGCTCTCAAGAGCTCGATTAATTATGACAAAATTTCGCCCAATTTTTGCTTCTGAGTGTTTAATAGCTTGGAAAGTGTACATAAACCGATATATTAATCAGGAATTGATGCGAGTTTTACATCATATCAACAATCGTTTTATGATATAAACTGATTTCAACTTCTTTTTAAACCAGATTAGTATTGATAAAGTTATCTGCATTCACGTTATTGCTAAAGAAAAAAAGAGTTTTTTTTGGATCATAAACTATCTTTACTGGTAGCCATGGCACCATTCAATTATTAAAACTTCACTCAATAGTGCATCCTTGATTTTTTTCCTTGGAACTGGTTTCAGCTGTATCTAAATTTTCTGTCTGATCCGCAACGTTAACTTCCTTGTGGTTTTGTAGTTAACCATCACAAATTAATTAATGAAGCTAAAATTTTAGTAAATTCTCATTTTTGGTCTCTTTTTGTAGAAATAATAGGGTTTTTTGTGAACTATAAAAAAGATTAGAATTGCAAGTATCTTGATATTTTACTAATATATTTCAAATTTATAACCTATTTAATTAATAAATTTATTATTGAAAAAATGGTTCAAAATATTTACAAGTAGGATAATATATGAATTTTCTCAAACAAGAATCGAGTTATTGCTTTATGGGGAGCTTCAGCTATCATATACGTTTTTGAGAAGCAAAATTATAGTAATAAAAATGATAATTAAGAGAAATGGTAGCCTCATCTTTAAGCTATTAGTCATTGAAAGGTGTTATTTGCCGTCGCGATTATATATTTAGAACCGATATTTTTTCGCTTTTGTATCATTCTATTTTTTAATTTACAGCACATATCTTTTCTTGATTTAGCTTTTGCAGCTTATTGGAAGCTAATTACCTTTTTTACCTTTGCTCTTCACTTTATTAGAATTGGAATTAATTTCATCTGACGGAAATAAATGAGATTTTATAATGTCCAGATTTACTAGAAATCTTTCTGTCATGCATTTTGGATCTTGACAGAGTCATTTTTGAAGCTTTTAGAGTTTTTTTTAAATTATTTTAGCGCAATTATATAAATTTTCTCACAGATTCACCAAATTTCGTATTTTAATTGAATTCATCGATTTGAGCGCTTTTTTTCGCCCGTATTTTGCTAAATATAAAGTGTCCTCCAAACTTGGGTGCTTATAATTTAATTGCACCAGTTAAACTTGATCTTTAAAGACCATTCTTTTACCGAAATGTAGTTATTGCTATGCTTATCAAAGTTTTATTAGTATGTTTAGATTAACTAAATTTTCAAAAGATATAATACTATAAATATATATTTTTAAAGTATTTCTGATGATAATAAATTCTGTCTCAAGGGGCTAGATCCAGTTTTTTTTTTTTTTTTCCATCTTTTAAAAAAATCAAAAATGTAAAAATGTTAAATGAAACTATTGATTAATATACAAGATAACAAATAATAAAAAGGAAAGAAGTCATATGTGATCAACGTTGAAAAAAATTATGTCTTGAATAAATAAAAAGCAAGATTGTTTTTTTATTAAGTGTATAAAAATAAAAAGTAAATGTAATATTTCAATGAGTAAAAAAAAGAATTTTTTTAATTTTATATAAAGTGTATTTAAAGAAAAAATATTTAGGTGTTATTTCATTATGTCAACTTATTCAAAATCAGGATTTTTTACCAAGATAACGAATCGTTCCATATTATTTGCTACTGTTAAATATTCTTCAGTTGCTAATTCAGCTCGTTCACCATGCGATAGCAAAACTGGAGTGGAGTGAGTTTGGAAACCTGACAGGGTTTTTGGCTTACCTGCTTGGCCAACAGCCTCAACTGACTGACCAACTCTTACACTGACAGGTACGGGAACCAATTTAACCTCTTCATCTTCATCAGTGATAATAGCATCTTCTGAATCTTTTTCAGAAGACTTACTAGAGTCCATTGGAATATCAGATGAAAGCATATAAGTGGCCATTTGGCGGGTGGACATTGCTCTGACCAAGTAGTAAAGCATGTAGTGGCATGAGCCTAATAGCGATTGCTTTTTAGGCGATGTTGAAGTAATTAGTGGGATTAAAAGACTTGCTAGAGCTAAAGGAGAAACAATCCCTCTGTCGAAGTGGAGTGGAGACAAAGTCATGGCACCCTTTGCCATGTGGACTAAGCCTTGAGCAATTCTTACCAAGAATAGACAGTCAGGGGACTTGTAGTAGTATGAAGCTAACTGTCTTAGCATTTGAGCTAATCTTGCGTTATTAGTACCAGCACCTACGTATCCCATAGCCAAGATTGCATTACAGGCAATTTCAGAATCGCTGTCATGAGAGTATTTGCTGAGAGTTTCAAGAACAGTGACAGTTGGGTTTGAAACATGAAGAAGGCCAATTGCTAAAGGAACAGCGCGTTTGACTTCAGGCTCGCCATAATGCATAAGATGAGAGAATGACCTGTATGCCATTTCAGCACCAACGGGTTCAGCCATTGAAATCATTGAAATACCAAGGACGGCAAACATTTGGTGCAATTGGATTTTTGAGGGAGGTGAGGCTTCTTCTGATTCGTCAGACGAGTCCCTTGAATCGTCCTTTGACTCATCAGCTTCTGGTGAGGTAGGATGGGCACCACAAATTTCAAGCAACTTTTGAATTTGCAAAACGTCTCCAGATCCGGCATAAGAGCAAATGTTGACTAAAACTGAACCCTGGATGCCGATTGGATGGTAGTCAATAGCTTTGAGAGTTTCAATTGTTGCTTCAGCTTCTTCAGGTCTGCCAAAATACAATAAAGCCAAACCTAAGATCATGTATTTAGTGAAAGGCTTATCGAGTTCAGCTTCGCTTCTTTCCATGATAGCTTGAATAATTGTAGACGCTACATCGCCGTTACAGGAGCCTATACAGACTAAACCGGCGGATAAAGAGGCAATTGAAGCCAAGTCAGTTGAGATATCTGTATCGGAAATGAATGGGGAAAGTAACTCGATGATATCATCACGTTGAGAGCCTGCGTAAGATAAGCCGAGGCCAGATAGGGCAGCAGATTTGAGTTTAGAGCTGAGGTTTGGATCTTCAAGGTATTCGGATAAAAGAGCTTTAGCAGAATCAGTGTCATCAGTAACGCTGGAAGTGAGAATTCCAATACCAAGAACAGCACCAGATTTGATATATGTGTCGCTTGTATAAAGATATTTATCAATTAGACCAAGTCCTTTTTCGACATCCCAAAGGCTAATCATTCCAATGGAGGCAGAGGCGCTAAGCATTCCACTATCTCTATTTTTGTATACCCAAGCATTTCCGTCGTCACCAGAGGTCATGAGTTTATCAATACCGAAGCCAGCGTTGACAAAAGCGTTTACAAAAGTAGAGGCCAAATTTTGTTTAGCAGAGTCAATTGTTGGACCAGTAAATCTTGAATTTTCCAAGTTTGTTTTGTAGATATCTTCAGGAACTTTAGGATCCATTAGGTTAAGTTGAGCGGCCATATCCAAGAATCTTTCAGAGAGTTTAGAGTTTTCCATGCATTCCAATACAAGAGGATCATCTCCAGCAAGCTCAGGTAGATATATTTGCTGTTGAGAAAGCATGAAAGCTAGTTGAATTTTTTCAGCTCTGAAACAATGAAAAAAAGATGGAGAAAAGGTAGTTATGGTTAGTATGATTTATGAAAATTATAAAAAATATGAAATTGTTATAGAAAATGATAATATTAAAATGATGAATAAAATAAAAGGTACCTAGACTTGGACTTTTTGAAGTCTTCTTCTATAAAATCAGGTCGGTTTAATTTAAGAGATATTTCAAGACACTGGGCAGAAGTGCCATACATAGTGTAGAGTTCTCTAGCAACTTCCAAGAAAACTCTATTGTTTGGGGGGGCAACTAGAGGGGAGCAAGCGATGAGATATCTACAAGTACGTTCATATGTGTTTTTATCAGCAAGCTCAGTGATGAGTTCGATGAAGTTGATTTGGTGCAATAAATCGACAGCATCAGATTCAGCGTTATGCTGAAAGAAAAATTTGACAAGAATTACAGTTAAGTCTACTGCTTGTTGGCTTGAGCATATAGATTCGTCGGCAGCTGAAGACACGGAAGCAACTTCCATTGCAAGATGTCTGAAAGATAAAATAAAATAAATATAAGGAACATGTTTAAGGAATATTTTTTAGGGTGGAGGGGGAGGTATATTACCTAATATATTCATGTCCCCAGTTGAAAATTTTTTCTTCAGAAACGCCAGCTTCAAAGCGGAATTTAATACAATCGAGTACGCCTTCTACATCGTAGGCCATACCGAGTAGGGATAAAATGTCAGCAAAATTTTGCTATTGATAAGAAATATGATGGAAAAGGTTTAGAAATGGGGTGGACGATAAAGGGAGTAAAAGTGGGTTAAGGGGAAAGAAGGAGTACCTTTTCAGGGCTAGCAGGCCATTGTGAGTAAGTATTTTTGAGGGCAGGATAATGGACTTTAAGGAATTTTAGGGGTTTTGGGACAGAGGTCATAGTTCCTGAGGAAGATTTGAGGAGGGTTCTAATTTGCTCAAGGGCTGGTTTGTGAATAGAGGAGTCAGACTCGGACAGCCTTTCTACTAGCATATCAAGCTCATCTATAAGCTTTTGATCTTCTTCGGACTATTAAAAGGGATGAGAGTATGTTAGAAACGTGAAAAAAATAAATACATAAAAGGATGAGTTTAAGAATGGAGGTAATTAGATAAGGGGATGGTGAGGCAAGTGGGGTGGAGTGGAGGAGAGTTCTTACAATTTCGACTTCTTTGTCTTTGGGGTTAGCTTTTGGGTCTGAGGAAGAAGATTTTTGGTCTTTATCGATAGATTTTTCATTGGCAGAGGAGTTATTCGTAAGATCAACCATTGTAAAATTTTAGAGATAAAGCTTATGAGAGAGAAGG
>LSSN01000567.1:0-11871 GCA_001970855.1 Smittium culicis | reverse complement strand
TTTTTTTTTTTTTTTTTTTTTTTTACTAATCAACTAATTTATTAGTATATCCGGTATAACATTAATCTAAACATTACTTCTTCTCCTCTGCCTCTTCTCTTTCTCTTCTCTTTCAATTTTTTTTTGATCTCTTTTCTGTCCCTCCTCTCACCTCCACTCCTCAATTACCAATTCCCATCAATCGAATATTACTTATGATTAAATATCTTCAATAAAAGCTCTCCTATTATACGATTCTAAGCTTTCAACCCTCAAATGCCTTCAATCCAATTCTCTTCAATACCTTCCCCATTTCTTCTATTTTACACTTTCTAATCTAATTCCTCCTCCACCAATCTTAACTGTTATCCTTCGATCAAGGAATATTAATTTATATATAATTACTACCTTTCACTACGTCCCCCCCCCCTTTATTTTTCTTTATCTAAATACTTCAAATCAAATCAACTCATCAACCACATCCCTCCCCCCCTTCTTCTCTTTTTTTTTTTTGCCTCATATATCTTCCCAATAATGGCCCCAATAATACTACGTATTAAAGGTACTAAACTATTCTCCCCCTTTGACGATATCAATAGCGCAAACGACCTCTCCGTCATTTGGAGAGTCTGCACTAAAGTTAAAGACTCTTTGGAAAACGGCTCCCGTTTAGAAAACCTCTCTTGGAGACTATGGCATCTCCAACAAATGCTCGAAGTCCAAGGAAAAGGTAACAGGCTAAGACACCTAATCCCTGCAACCCAAAAAAGATTCGAATCCAACGATAAACGACACGGCTTCAAACAACCTAAACCCCTCAAAATTAAAGTCCGTATCTCCAAACAAAACGACTTCAATAACTCCCAAAACCCCTCCCAGCCTGACCCCTCTACTTTTCCTCTGCAAAATAATCACGACCACTCCTCTCGCCTCAACAACCCCTCCCCAAAACCCGCCTCCCCAAACTCCCCAAATACTTTCCCCAATAACTCCCAAAATATCAACTCCAATTTACCCCATTCCCCCCAAAAACCCACCAATGCCTCCTCTCCCCAACAAAATTCCTATTCTACCTCTTCTTTAAATTACTCACTCCCGCATAACCCCCCCCTAATCGCCCCTAACAATATTACCTCTACCTACAATATCCCCCCAAATAATATTATATCCAACATCAACCCTGACATCTCAAACACAAATAACATATCCACTACTACCAACAACAACAATATCTCCCAAAATACCAACTTTTCCAACAATAACAACAATTTACCCCCAGATATCAATAACACCACTCTCTTCCCAAACGACATTAACCCCGATTTCAACGCCACTTTACCCAGAAACTCCTCCTCTTTACTCCTACCCCATAACATACCCCAATCTAACATTAACCCTTCCCTTAACTCAAACCACCCTTTCAACAACAATCCAAATCCAAACCCAAAATCATCCTTAGATTACAACAACAACAACAACAACAACAACAACAACAACTCCTTCAAACATCCCGCTGAAAACAAACATAATATAAGAAATAATGCCGTGCAAGCTTCTGAATTCATGTCCATAGGCCCCTCCTCATTCTTATCTAGCGGATTAGCCCCTGGACAGTCCCAAATTGAAATTACCCTAGACGACATTTTTCCAAACGACCAAAGCAACATGTGGGACCAACCCGACTTACACCACTATAACCCTTTCATCCCTAATGTCGACGACGTTTACCGAAATTCCGTCGCTAACATGTGGGGCGGCGGTCCCATCTCTACCTCTAACAGTATCAACAACAGCTTAAATCTCAACTTTGATAAGGATTCCGATTTTTACGACTTTGATCCCCCAAACTCTTCCTCCTCAAATACTAACCACCACAGAAATAATAATTACCCCAGAAAACCTTTTGATAGCCCTAAAAACCCCTCCTATCAAAATTTTTCTGTACCAAACTCTGATAACTCTGACAATAACATCATCCAAAACTTTAATGCACCCAACTCTGATGACCTCGACAACTCTATTTTACATTCTCACCTCAACCCAAACCCCACCTACCCAAATATAAACGTAAACTCAATCAACCCAAATACTTCCTCATCCTCTTCGTTTTTAAATAACCAATCAATCGACCCCCAAATTAAAATCAGTGACTCTGATCTCGCCCCTTTAGCTAATCGCACCGATGGCCCTACTTGCGCTAATTGCAATACTAATAAAACCCCCCTTTGGAGAAGATGTGGCCCCGATATGCTCCTATGCAACGCTTGCGGTCTCTATTACAGACTCCACAACAAACACCGCTCAAAAACTCATAAAAATCAAAACAACAAAAAAGATACTTCATTCCCCGATACTAATGACCAATTATCCGTTTGCTCTAACTGCAAAACTACTAAAACCCCCCTATGGAGAAGAGATGAAGAAGGAAATCCTCTTTGCAACGCATGTGGGTTATACTACAAACTCCACAAGGAAAAAAGACCAATCTCTTTAAAAACTGATGTCATCAAAAAAAGACATAGAGCTGAAAATAACTTGCCCCAATTAAACGTCAAAAAGCATGACCGCAAAAATGCCCCTTTAAGTCTCCCCTCAAGCAATAAAAGCTCCCCTGAAAAATCTTCAATTACCCCTTCCTCGTCTATAAACATTCCTTCCTTTGATTCCCCTTTCGCTAACGATAAACCTCCAATCAACCCAAAACAAAACTTATCCAACTCAATCACCTCTATATCAACTTCAAATACCAGTTTACCTCTAGCTAAAAATTCCACATCACTCGATAAAAAGCAAATCTCTATAAACTCTTCAGCTAGCCATTACCCCGACATTATCTCTGCTTCTGACAACTCGCTCAATAAACGGTTCAGCCTTGATAATTCCCATAATTTAACAAACTCTTCTGAAAATAGATTTTCAAATAGCTTCCCCATCCCTAGCAGCCACCAACTCAATGACCAACCTATCAACAGTCAAAAACTTTTCTTCCCAAACACCACTAACCACACCGCTGCTCCCGCTTTTTCTTATGATACTGACTCAAAATTTTCCTCCACAAGAAGCAGCTTTAGTATCTCCGAATCGCCTATAAATTCATCTTTCAACAACGATTTCAAACGCAACGTCTCCACATCAGATTTCAATACCTTTGGCTTTGACCGCAACATCAACAATCACATTGCCCAAAACAAACCCCATTTTGATAACCAACCAAATAATTTGTTATTCGCCGGATTTAACAATAGTAACGGCCATTACAACCAAAATACCTTCCACATCGGCAATATTGCTATTGACGATGGTAAACATGTCCAAGTTGATGCTGGCGGCTATGATCACGATGCTTCGCTCATTGGAACCACTGGCTATGAAAACGAAACTGCCCAAATCGTTTATGACCGCGAAAGTTCTAACAATATCAGCGATTATCCTGCACCGCCGCCACTTATCGACGAATTCAGCCAAACCAATGATTCACCATTCAGCAACAACAACAACAACAACAACAATGCAAAATCTCTTACATTAGCAGTAACTCGCAACCCGTTCAGCGATTTTAGTGGCGAGCCTGATTCCATCCCAAACCAAATTCCAATAAAGACTGCTAAAAACTTTAAATCCTCAAAGAGCGTTTCTAAAAGCAGCATGAAACTCAACCCTGCAGCTGCAAACACCGTTGTTTCTGCTCAGCCACTTGACCATGTCGCCAACCATACCAGTAACCAAGTAACGCCAATTAACCACATCAACACCACCACTACCACCACCACATCTACTGCTCAACTTCATGCTACCAACAACATTCACCAGCAGCACCAACCCCAACATAAGAAAATTAGAACAAAAAGCAAAAATTCTAAAAGCAAATTAATAACCTAATCTTTATTTATTTTTTATTTAGAGTTTAGGGGGGATCGTTTCTTAGTTGAAGCTGAATGTTAATAATTCCAGGCTAGTTTGAAAGGATGAAGGATACTATAGGGATTTAATAATAACAAGATTATATCCACCCTCATTAAGTCCTCTTATCCTCATCTGTCTTCTCACTTGACTCCACCATCAACTACTTGATATTCCACCACCAGCCCCTATAATTTATCATAGAAACAAAGTAAATGATAATACAGACAATTTTTTTTTTTTTAATACTCTGTCGATTAAAGGAAAAAAAAAAAAAAAGTCGAGTGTATATAAGATTTTGTTCATAATTCGAGACTTGGATCACACACAAAAAAAAAAAATAAAAAATATATTTACATTTATTATCTTTTTTTTTTAATATTTTTCTTTTTCGCCCTTCCTCCCACCCCCACCCCCTTTTTTTTAGAGTCTTCTCACCCTTTTCTTTTTCTTATCTATGCATGTATATAACTTTTAACCATAATATAATTACCATTTCCTAATTTTAAATAAAGTTTGATTATTATAATATCTAATGTTGCTTTGTTGACCTAAATTTTTTAAAAAAGAGAAATAAGAAAAAGCGTGGTAAATTAAAAATCCAAATCGATAGATTTTACTACACTTTTTATCTATAAACTTATTAATAAAAATTCATTATCTTCGGTTTACGCTTATAAAACGCAACTTTCAATACATATTTTTAATCAGCACCCAAAAAGAAGCACATACCATTATATGTATTAATTGAGTTTACACCTGTTCCCATATATCTGAATGAAATTAAAAAATAGCATTTATTCTTTAATACAATTTGGATCGCCCGTAAGTAATTACAAGTATAGCATTTTTAGTTTTATAAGGTGTATAATTTGGCGCTTAAAAATACTAATTCGAAAAAGCAATTATTTGTTTTTTAAAACCGACGATATTCGAATCCAAAAATTTTCAAACATTTGTTAATTGCATTTATTGAATTATTTTTAAACTCAGTTTTGGACTATAACTTTACCGACAATGTTTTAATTTAAAATATATATATATAAATGTGTGTTCTTTTTTTTTTATATAAACAGTCAAGATAAATATAATTATGCGAGTAATAAAGCTGGTTATCATTTAACCAAGTATATATCTATACCATTTTAAGGTAGATTTGAATTCATTGTTAGCGAAAATTAAAGGGGGAAGGAGAAGTGTGTCGAAACATTTAGAGTTTACGTGACCACTTATTTTAAAATTCTTAGTAACAATGCTATTACCTTACGAATTTATTTAGTTCCAGATGTTTAATCTAGCTAAAAAAAAAAAAATTCAATATTTTATAAACTCATGATCTATGCTTAAAGATGTCAGAATAGATTATGAATATATCGATGCTGGCTTTATAAACGATTTTATAAAATAAAAATAAAATAAAAATCAAATTATAATTACATTTCAACTACTAGAAAAGCAGAAAAGAAAGATATAATTACCAAGTCTCAAAATTATTCGCAAAAATTTTTACGATGCAGCCAAAAAAAAATAAAAAAGGAACTTGTAAAATAATTAGAATGTGACCTAGTCTCCAAAAAATTCATGAAAAAAACCAAATTTCTCTTGGGACTCACCCGAAAGTAAATAAAGCAGTACGACGGATAATATCTTAATATATATTATGGTTATACTTTTTTTTTTTACAATCCTCTCTCAATCTCTTATCCTTGTATAATTGAGATCTCTATTTAACTTTTTTGTTTTTTTAGCAAACTTTACATATTCGATGAATTGCTCCAGAGAAGTAAAAGTAGTATATGAATCGATCTATTTAGAACGGATCTTCTCTTTCCCACAACACACTTAAATAAAAATAATGCGATGTTTATTTATGGATATTTTATACACTTTAAGTATTTTCGAATCATAAATATTTAAAATCTATACTAGATTTAAAGGAAATGCATTTCCAAATAATAATTCTAGAGACTCAATACGGTGAGTATATAAACCAATCTGCTTATTAATATTACTAATATCTGTAAATAAAATTTTTAAAATTGTGAAATTAAATCTGATAATCCCTTTGTGATTAAATATGAAAAGTATCGCTAAATAATTAGATATTATAATACAAACATGGAAAATAAAAGATTTTTAAATTATTAATTAGAAAACAAATATAATAAAATTTCTTAAATTCAAAATTCCCATTGAAATTTCGTTATTTTCACCCATTTACTCGTTTTTTAATGCTGATTTTTAGATTTGATTATGCTTGGGTGTATAATCTATCCATCAACTTGCAAAAATGTTGTAAAAATCTTTTTCCACTTTATTACAAAAAAAAAAAAATCCTTTTTTTTATAATACAATCGATGATTTATTGTTAATTTTTTTCCAAATTCCAAATTTCTTTTTTCGCATAAATAATAAAATAAATCTGATGATGCATTTTCAAAAATAATTAGCTGAAAAATTAAAAGAATGTATACGCTCATGATCTCCTTTGTATTTAAATTTGAATTCAATTGCAGTTTCGCATAAATTATAAAACTCTTAATCCATTTATAAAAATTCATGGTCTTGCTCGATTTCCATATTTGAGTGATTTTTGTTTTGTTTTTTGTCTGATTTTATTTAATAAGCTTATAATTACAGATATTTACTCATTTAATTTTTATTTACAATTTTATAAATGAACTCGCTATAAATTATTATTTGTATTCTCTATAAATAATTACTTTTACTTTTTAAAAAGAAACAAGAAATATACTCTTATTTATCCTCAGATATATTACAAACGTTAATATATATATTGTATTGTGATATTTCCTTTATTAATTTTCTTGAGCATTTCTTGATATATAACATGAGTAGAGATTGCCATATTATGAAATAAAAATATCATTTTCTAGTTGAAAAATCATCTCCAGAACGTTAAAGCATTTAAATGTTATTAAATTATGATGAAGCGAAAATTTTTATTAGTAAATTAGTTTATTACTTTTCAAAACATTAAAAAATTCTAAATGCTCTTTTAACGTAGAAAGATGATTATCTGTTAATAGAAATACGATGTAATCAAATTATAACTCACTTTTAGCATTATAGTCATGCTTTATTCCAACAGATATAACTTATTTGTATAATTAATTCGATAATAATTTAATGTTTAAATAAAGATATTCTTAGAAAAGGAATAAAAATTTTATTTGTAATAACTACGGAATTTTACTAAATATTAAACATTGGAGTATTTTCCAAAGCTCTAATTCTCTTTTAATTAAACATAATTCTTATAAAATATAAGCTCATTATTAATACTAAATATAAAATAGCTTAAGCTCGATTATAGAATTTTTTAAATCGATGGTTTTTTTAAAATCTATGGATCTTTCTGCAATGTAACTAAAAATAATAATTTATACTTATAAATCAAATTATACAATAAGGCCGCTTACTTTGAGCTATTTATAAAATATTTAGACCAAAAAATATACTCCAACTCATTTTAATAGTATTTTGCAATTATTGAATTGGAAATTTAAAGTATTACTTTTGTTTGAAATGCTATTAGATTTTAAATCTATCTCGAAATATACACAATAAAATTCAACGTGTGTAAAAAATATATATATTTTTCAAATTTATTCAATATCAGGCTTTTTAAATTTTTATATTCTTTTTACATATGATAAAATTTAGCAAGGGACTAAAATAATATAGTCAGTAGTATTATATTACAATTAATTTTTAAATAGCTTAAAAAATGCTAAATATCAGATACAACCATTTTGATAAAAAAAAATTTTTTTCAATTCTTAGCTGACAATCTATATTCTAAAAAAATCATTGGTTTTTATGTTTAGAACAATAACTTTGATCAAAAGTTAAACTAATTTGATTAGTATTTTAAGCGCCCTGAAAAATATTTTTTTCTCAAAAAATATAAATTTAAGACTCTAAATAACTTTTATTTACTGAAATACCATTATACTGAACAAAATCTAATTAAATTATATGCATCTTCAAATTTATTAGATTTTTTTTCCACATCAAACGGTGAATAAAATACAA
Source organism: Smittium culicis (assembly GCA_001970855.1). Classification (NCBI taxonomy): domain Eukaryota; kingdom Fungi; phylum Kickxellomycota; class Harpellomycetes; order Harpellales; family Legeriomycetaceae; genus Smittium; species Smittium culicis. The sequence continues at coordinate 3,933 of LSSN01000567.1, read as the reverse complement.
GCTATTTTGTAAATATAAAGTGTTTTTTAGTAAGTTTTAGATTTTTGCTCTTGTAAATAAGTATACTAACTCAAATAGAAACATAAGTTTAAACATTTAATTTTTAATTCTTCGATACATTGTGTGCATTATATTTATTTAATAAAGAAAATATCATTTTATAAACCATAATCCAATTGATTATAGAATATTTTCTTCGCACTTTAATCTCACGTAAAGATTATCATTTGTATAAAAGTTTTTTATAAGCAATTTTTTCTTTCAACATCATTTGACTCTTCCCTTAAATATCATTATTTAGATATACTATGTTACATAAATATTAACTTGAACTTTTTTAAATGTCACCAAAACTCTTGCGAATAAATAACTAACTAATTCGTAGTAGAAAAATTTTTTTAGAAAAAATTAATTCACCATATTAAGTCTGTATAAACTCAATCTAGCTTTATTAAATGAAACCGATTCTTTAGTTTTCTTTTTATGATTCAAAATATAGAATCCACCTGTTTTCAGTTAAATCTTGATTCAACCCTAATTCCGGTTATTGAAAAAAATAAAAATATGTTCATCAATTATAAAATAAATATGCATGTGCTTATAACTTAATTTGTATGATTAATTTATATATTTAAAATCTACATTTAGCTACATGATACTTTTATTGAAATAATAATTAAAAAATTAATAATAATCGATATTATTTATGTAAAAAGCAATTTAAAGTGTCGTCTATTCAAATATGCAAAGAAAAATTTTTATTAACTTGTTTTTATTTTTTTAAAATACTTTTTTTACTAAAATACTAATAAATATTTATTTTTTCAGTATTTGTAAGTAATACCTAGCAGCATTTGATATTGTTACATTTGTTTTATATTGGAGTTAATACTACTGATTATAGAATTTCCGGTAATAAGTTGGCACATTATACATATATAGTAAGGTCTGATTTTCCCTGATATATAATAAAAAATTGAATTTTTACAATTATTAATTAATCTTGATTTTTTAATATATATTGAATATCCTCGAAAATTATTATAGATATTGAGTAAATTTTAAATAATTTATTTGATTCAATTAAGATACAGTAAATTTTAATAATTGACAGCTATTTGTAATCAAATACGATTCAACTTGAATAAATACGTAAGAATGAGTAAAAAATATAATTTTTGATATTGGGCGTAATGATATAGTTCTAAAGGGCAAATAAATAATTTGTAATTTTAATAAAGAAACCTATTCTCTATAAGGGACATCCCTAAGCCGCACTTGTACAAAATCTCTATTAAAAATTAGCTTATGTATGCATTTATTCCTTATTAAAAATCCTTTTTGATAGAATATTCGGGAAAATGCTAACATTAATTCTAATCTACATCGATGATTAATTTTTTTTTTTCGCTGAGAAAGAAGTGTTATTTAATGCGTTATAAAGATTATCTAAAAGGGTTTGTCATAAAGCTAGTCATTCCTAAATTGACAGAACTTATTATTCAGTGTATATCAAAATATAACGATAAGCTTTTTTTAGAAAATAATTATACCTTATAGTTTATATTTTCTGCGATTGTAATTTTTATTTGCAATTGAACATAGTTATTTAATTAAAACAAAAACGTTGAATTATGCTCGCTTTAAAATATTGGTTGATATACCATTCTTAAAAAATGTACCTTTTATAATAAACTTTTTTTTTTAGTATGGAAGGTATCTTATTATTTTTTTAGCTTCCTATTTTTTTTTAGAAAATAAAAAAAATTTTAAAAATAAATTCAAAAAATTTTGAAAAAAATCAGATAAAATCGTTTTGCTTTTTATATTATAAAAAAACGATAATTATTAATTAATTCATTTCAGTTCTTTGACCTGAATTTTATCTCTTTACTTGTTCATATCACATCTTCTGCACTAATGTTTCCAGTTTCAGTGAACTTGTATCACATTTTTTTAATTTACTATCCATTTTTGGCTTTTTAATTTCAATTTTCGATAAAATGGAAGTTGGGAATATATTTTTTTATACAATTTCTCTATAGATTAAAATTAAACCGAAAAAATATATTACATTAATACTAATAAATCTCACTATGTCATGTATTTTTTACTTTATTTTTGTGCTTAAGCTATTATTTTTATAACATTCGGAATTAATATAATTTAAATTATTTTTCAATTTTTTCTACCTATATAAAAACGGAATTTTACATATATACCGTTTAATTTTTTTTTAATTGTTGCGACTATTTTGAAAATTTTTTTTCTCGGCTATAAAAATTATAAATTTGAACTTTTATTATTTTAGAATGAATTTAATAGAGCTCATTATTATATATATATATTTTATTTGTACTGTTTTATCAAAACCCAGTATTTCTATCGTCGATAAATCAAAAATTTCGATAGATGTCAGTTCTATAAAAGTTAGTGATGGATTGATAGACATAGATTATATTTTGAAGGGTAATAAATCGGTTAATGAATTGGTATTAGAGTTACTAGAAAGAAACATAAGTAACTTCGAAATTGATCAAAAAAATCTCAAGATTAATCCAAATTGCTTGCAAAGAAATATGATTTTTTCTTATAATGAAATATACGCGATAAATAATAAGATTATATCTGAATTAGAAAAATTGGAAGCTATTTTTAGAGAAAATAAATATTTCGAATGTTTTATAGATTGTAATAGATCTGAGATCGACGGTTTTTGCTCTGGAAATTGTGGATGCATAAAAAATTTCGAAAATAAAATATTAGTACCAGCAGTAAATAGTTTTGACATTAACACAAAATTATTGTTTACTAGCATACTTTTTTTTCAAGATGCTTTATCAATTTTATCTAATTCTACAGAAACAATAGAATGCCTTAACAAATTAGCTTTAATGAAAGAAATCAAAATTTTGGAATCTTTGGATGGGATGGCTAACCCAGTTTTATCTCCATATAATAAAAACTCTGCTACAGCTTTAATGAGGCGTGCGTTATATGCATTTTATAGTCTAAAGCGACTCTATCGGAAATACCCTGAATTAATGAAACATATCTAAATTATGAAATTATTGATCATATTTTTAGCATAAAAAATTTTTCTAGATAAATAATTTAAAACAAAAAACTATATATTCCAAAGTTAAATTTACAAAAAATATAATATCTTTAATAAAACATTCTTGACGATGTGTTTTTTTAATGCTTTGTTTTATTAATACCATAATAAATTTTAATAAGATAAATTATAATAATTAATTGTTTTTAGTTTACCTCGTAATTCAAGATGATTTAGTGAAAAAAAATCATTAAATAGCTATCCATCGATAATTATCATCTAAGTATATACTTGACTAATAAGCACGTAAAATAACCTTAATTTTTTATTAGATTTTTTATTAAAAATACGCATTTATATAACAAGTAAAAACCTTGAAAAAATTATTTTTGGTACTTTGTAATTTTATTAGACGAAAAAAATTTTTCTTTATAAAATATCAAAATTAAGTTTCAATTTTATATATTATTTGAAAATTTTTCAAAGTATAAAAATTAATTATTATATAGTTTAGACAAATTAGTATTCTAAAAAATTTGAAAATAATTTTTAAATGTAATTTGTATCTCTCTAGACAATTATCATTATTGTGGTGAAACTTTTGAGATGACCGAAGTCCGATACAAGCCAATATAGTAAGAAATCAACAAGACAATTTTGCCGGTTCCCAAAGTCGTAAAATCAACAGCCATGTAGCGCACCAGTGACAAACTGGGCATAAGCTTAGTTCTTATAAGCATCAGTAAATCCTGTGAGCGTGCATACCACAAATTGCTAACATCAAAAAAATGGGTTTCTGACCTCATTAAGGCGCCGATGAAGGTCTTAGTGGCTACCTGGGTGACCGGGAGCGCTCGAAGGGTCAAAAAAAATTG
>LSSN01000566.1:0-12161 GCA_001970855.1 Smittium culicis | reverse complement strand
AATAATAATAATAATAATAATAATAATAATAATAATAATAATAATAATAATAATAATAATAATAATAATAATAATAATAATAATAATAATAATAATAATAATAATAATAATAATAATAATAAATAAATAAATAAATAAATAAATAAATAAATAAATAAATAAATAGATTTTCGAGCAATTTTTTTTTACAGAATAATGATTTGTTTTTCATAAATTCTAAAATTAAGGCTACGTCTTAAAGAGAGGTCTTATTCTGATTAACTTTTTATTCGCCAGTTATACTTATATTTTTGAACAATTCTAGAACCATTTATCGCTTTAGTTCCGGATTTAAGAAATATAATTAATCAACTCGAGTTAGAAAATGTATTAATTAGTAGAGAAATCAATCTTAAAAGAATACCTTATATCTTAACAGCGAACATATTTAACGAATATGAAATTTACTTTGATTTATTTTAATAATTTTATATGTAAAAAGTTAGTTGTCGAAAATAAAATATTGCGTAGTTTCCATAAGGTTAAAGAATAAATGAGGATCCATTATTTCAAAAAAAGGATTTAATTTTGTTTTATTTTTATCAATATACCTAAGAACATTATAGGCTTAGGTAGCCTACATTTTTTTCATAAGTCTTAGCAATTATGCTACCCAAATGTAGCCTTATACAAGCTATGAGGAAATCTCCACACATATAACAAAGGGGATTAGCCTTATTTAGAGAATATTTTATTTTTTTGAATACTTCTAATAAATACAGGCAAATAATATTTTACGGTTAGAATAAAAAATTTGGTATGTGTTAAGATATTGAAGTAGGATATATACTAGTTAATTCATATTCAAGATTTGCTACTATTCAAAATAAATGATAACATAGCAATTTTTTTTAGGGGGGGGAGCAAATAAATAAAAGTGTACACGTTTACTAAGAGTCTAGTTACTTTTTCAGAGATTTTGAGGTTCTTTTTAAGAGTGGGAGTTTATTTAATAAAAAACCATTTTATAATGTAGTGTTACAGAGTTTATTGCTGAATAAAAAATCAATGGCCAATGAGTAGAGACTTTTATTTTTTTTACAAATAAAAATTTCATAAAGAACGAAAAAGTATTAAAAACGAAGCAACTTATCAATTACACCAATTGATTTTACACCTTGAAATATTCCAGCCAATAAAATTAAATTTCAACAAAATGCTCTCTTCATTCAGAATATCTCAAGCGTAAGTGTGGCTTTAGGAAATATAGCTAAATGAGCTCATAGAAAAATAACAAGTTGATACGAAGATAATATGATTCTGAACTCTATTGTTCTATATTATAGTGGATTTTGGGATATTTTTATGAGGATCTCTAATACATAAATTGCCTTATGTGATGCCTCAAGTTTTTGGTTGAAGGGCATAAAGAAAACCATTCCATGCCAATATTAAATAAAAATGTAAATAAAAATTTGAAGCTGTAAGTATAGGTATTAACTAATGATTGAAAGTATGGATAACTTTAGGGAAAAAGCCTTTAATTTTTGTTTATAAATATTTAATATATTTATTCAAGCTTTGAGTTTAGATAGTGTGCAGAGCTATAAAAATAATAGAGCACAAATATGATACATTAATAGAATGCGAAAATATGTAGCAATAATAGAGTGTACAGGAAAACGTACATATCTACTGTTGTAATTGGTGGAAATTCAACATATTTATTGGGTGGCGTTGATTGTTAATTATTTTCACAGAACAAATTCAAGGCAGAGAAAAAAATACTAACAATTAATGGGCGAGCTATAACTTGTTTCTGTTATTTTATATCTTTTAATCTGTATTCAAAAATTAGAGGCTTTGCCTTTACACCATAGCTGCTAGAATTTTAGGTCACATAAATAGCAGCCCTTTATTAAGATGTCAGCTGCCTGATCAATGCTCAGCCATAAATTTTTAATATTTTCGAGTTTTATTTAAGATTAATTTACGGCTTCGATTCACGATTTCTTAATGATTACTGTCTATGAATGATTCAAATAATCTCGATTGAAAGCTATACAAACTAAATTTCACTCATATCAAACTCTGACTGTGCTTAACTATAGAATCAAGACTCTATAAAAACTAAACTCGATATAACATCTATTCATTCTCCTATTTGCAGCCAAAAAATACCAATTCAGGCTGTGTAAATAACTAGAAATGTCTTCTTTTCGAGTTTTTCGGACCTTCGCAACTTCTTTGTTTTTCACTTCTACAGTAGTAATATATCTTTTATACTTCAGCTCATTTTCACCCATCTCTTATTTATATCGATACAGAAACTCCCGTAATGTATGTGAAAAAAACGAAATCTGCAGCAATACAGTTCCAGGAGATTTCCAGAATGAATTTGTATTAAACGGTATTATAAAGCTAACACAAGACAATATTTTCGAAAACAGAGTTTCCAATTCACATCCAAATCTATCGGCAAAAGACTTTCAATTCGCTTTTAAATCTACTCGTGTTGACGGAATTCCGCAAGATGTAGAAGAGATAGATTACCCTTCGCTAACATTGAATTTTACTCGCATTGACGGCTGGCCCTCTGAGTTTCCTGATGATATCTTTGAATACAGGGAGAAAGTACTAAATTCCACTTTTTTTAATATCAACTCTAAATGGAAAGCTGAAGTTGCTCCTTTTACTTTCCACCATCGAGGAAGAGCTGAGGACTACTTCTTAAACAATCCAGATACGCGCGAAAAAGCTGCTATTCTCGTACTGGTTCGGAATTCTGAACTTTACCAGCTGATGCACTCAATTCGCCAACTAGAAGACCGATTCAATAGAAAACATCATTATCCTTACATTTTTTTAAATGACAAGCCATTCTCAAATAAATTTATGGAAATGATTGCCCGCTCTACTGAAAGTAACACAACTTTCTCATTAATCCCTAAAGATCACTGGTCTATCCCAAAAAAAGTTGATCTTGTAAAAACTGAACGCGGCTTTCTTGAGCTGAAAAAAGAAAATGTCATTTATGCCACATCGATGTCTTATCGCCACATGTGTCGTTTTAACTCTGGATTCTTTTACAAGCACCCTTTACTTGAATCTCTCAAGTATTATTGGAGACTCGAACCTGATATTGATTTTTATTGTGATATTGATTATGACCCCTTCATTTTTATGCGTAAAAACAATAAAATGTACTCGTTTGTTATCTCTTTATTTGAACTTGAAAAAACTATTCCCTCTCTTTGGGAACATACTTTACTTTTTGCAAACAAAACTAACCTAGAATCTTCACTACTATCAATGTTCATATCAAAAAGTACCTCTGATCACAGCAGTTTCAGAGACTCAAATAATAGCAATTACAATCTTTGTCATTTTTGGTCGAATTTTGAAATCGCTAGTCTAGATTTTTATCGTTCAAAGCAGTATCAAGACTACTTTGACTATTTGGATTCAACTGGTAACTTTTTCTATGAAAGATGGGGCGATGCACCAATTCACTCTTTAGCAGTTGGCCTCTTTCTAAACTATTCCCAGGTACACTACTTTAAGGACATTGGTTATCGCCACGATGGCTTTGCAAGATGGCCCGAACCAAAGCTATCTTTATCTAACAAGTGCATTGTACCGTCCAATATTATCAATAATTTTGATTCCGAATCTAATATGTGTTTAAATAGTTTCCTCGATTATACAGAATATAATTGGACTAAAATGGATACAATAAACGCTCTCAAGAACTTGCACTTTTCAAAAACTCTAAAATCTGGATCTAATAAATACGCCTTTAACGTCCAAAAATTCAGAGATATTATTGGTAGAGGCTGAAACTTCAATTCAAAAATATACCCAATCCCTCGAAAATATACTTTACCTATCTATATCCTCAAAATTTCGATACACATTGTACCTACAGAGGGTCTTATTATTATTTCTTTTTGTATTTAGCACTATGATACTATTTTCATCAATTTATTTACATTCACTTCCTGAATTTCTGCTCCCAATATTATTTTTTGGATTCACATGATAACTTCACAACATCAATTACTGCATCAATCCACTCAGCACTTAGTCTGATTGTATCACTATAATCATCATATGACTGAAATCTATAGCTACCATCACCACTTCCATTACTAGAATAACCACTAGCGCGATTTATAAACTTAATTTTTTTTGATATAAATAATTTTTGAGTATACACTTTATTTTTTTAGATTATATAATAAATACAAATATCAGTCGTCTTCAGTAAAATATAACAACTTTATTTCCTCTTGTAAAAAATATTATATAACTTGCATAAAAAAAATACATTGAACAAAGTAACTTTTCTTTTTCTGGGATTATTATTCGAATTGAAGCAATGATTTTATGCATTAAAGAAAAATTTAACATTTAAATTTCAAAAAAACTTGATTATAAGATACAAATGATAATTTTAATCTTATTTAATGAATTTTAACTTTAATAAAAAAAGAAAAATTCAGATACGGTAAATTATCGATGATTAATTATAATTTACCAAGCCAGAATAAAAAAGATTATTCGAGCTATTATAAATATTTTTATGCTTGCACAAAGATTTCGCTTTTTATTGCTATGAAGTGATCTTTTGGATCGATGGAATTTTTTCATCTGCATAATTCTGCACTTTGGTTTAAATTTTTAAATCTGATAGATGAAAATAAAAGATATTTACATTTTAAACTTGTTATTATATTTATATGCTATTTAATAATTCGACAAATATTAAAAATAATTACTTTAATGCTGGTTTTCCGTATATTTTATTTTATTTTGATTTATTATTTATATTTCAATTAAGTGTAGCATATTGGCTGTTATTTTTTTGATATTAATTTCACGCTCATAGTTGATAATACACCATTTTAATATATGTAAAATTTAATAAACAATTCGATAGTATGGAATTCAAAGTGCATGAGATACTTTCCAGAGTTGGTCATATTTTACATAGAAATTTTATTAGTTAATGCGAGTAGGGAAAAATTATTATATATCTTATGCATTCGATTTGATATGATCGCGTATTGATCTAAAATTAAAACTAAAACTGAAAAAAATAGCAATTTTATATAGTTTAAGTTTCAATCCTTATAAATATCTACAATACATAATATCCCAATGAGTCCCCCGTCACAACTTTTAACAGCTGTATGTAGCAATTTAATTTTTTAAAGATTATTTGTAATTTAATAATTATCCTACCTACCTCAGTTAACATTGTTAGTTTGGAAAAAAATGATTAGAAAATCTAAATAAAAATAAAGACTAATAATAAAAAGAGTATCTATAAAAATAACTAAAAGGCAGATTAAAAAACAAAACAAATAAACGCAGATAATATTAATATAGATAATATTCGATATAGCTATTAACCGTTTCCAGGACGGTAGACCGTTTTTATTCTATAAAATATAGATCGCTAAATTCAATAAAATTAATATAATTGAGTATCGGGATATTGTATAGTTTTAAATTGCATCAAAAAAATAAATAAACTTAAAAATAACTGACAAATCAATAAATTCGTTATTTTAAAGCGTTGAACAGAAGAGGGCCAATAATTATATAGAATTTAACTGAAATATTATCAACTATTAGCTTCGAGTTTGCGTCTTTGAGTAAATTTTAATTTATACACAGGGTTTTATCGGCGTGATAAAAGTATTTGAAGCTATTTATTAGACTATACTATTCCTTTACTTTTATTATTCGAGAGATTCTAAAGGAAGAGCCAACTTTGTTGGACCTTAATGCTGTTAGCCCAACCATTCTGATAATGTTATAATTATCGGTTGAATTGAAAAGGAGCTTGAATTTTTCAATTTATTCGTTTAATTTTGAAATTTTTGATTGCTAAAAAACATGACTTTTTTCTTGGGTAGTGCATTATATGAAATTTTAATTGATGTAGCTTTTTATGCTATAAAATAATTTTTTTCATAATGAGTTTATAATTTGGAGTGAGTTTTTTCTGTAATAGCAGTGTACCGAGGCTCTGGGTTTAGAGGTCAATTATTTTTGCACTAATAATAAATTTCAAGAATGAAAAAAAAATCAATAGGAAGTATGAGTAGAGCTTAGCCCTTTGCTGGGCGATTGAGTAATTTTGGCCTATAAATATAGCCAATAGTGTTCAATCAAGATACTATATTTTTGAGACACATATAATTTTTGGTTTATTGTACATTAGCACCAAATAATATACTAGCTTTTCAATAGTAAACGAATCAATAAATTCGTTTATTGTAAGAGAGTTGGACGGGAAATACATAAAAGATTACTCTAATGTATAAAACATTGTCGAATAAGTCAAAGGTTTAGTAAATTTTAGCTCAAACTGGATGTGATTTATATTCTATTTAATAATCTATCTTAACGGTATAAAAAAAAAAACTATAATTTGTTGAATGGAATTACCAAACAGTTTTGTATTTTAGATATTTTTATAATTAGCGGACCTTTAGTATGAAAGTACACTCTAAACTATATGTTTTACAAGTGAAATTTTATCTTGCCTAAAACTAAAACTTTTTGTAGTCATTATTTTTTACATGTAAGCTTATTTCGAGGAGCGAAACTTTTCCTATGAAATTTTTTTACTAACGAGAGTTGCCTTTAATTTAGATTTGATTAGAAATTATCATTGAATAGTTTATCTGATGCAGTTCATTTCTTCGCCTAATAAACGGGAAATTCTTTAGATAAGCAGAACATATTCTATTAAATTTTTCCTTCACTTTAAAATTTATTTACACTTAAATTTTATTAGTATATAGCATCAAATGAAATGATTAGCTTAGCCAATAATACTACCTAATTTAATTAACAATAATATTCCAAGGAAAAAAAATCCTCTCCCCCTGAGAATCTCCCATATAATAAAATATAGTTTCTAACAAAAAAAGCACCGCTTCCGCTAAGAATATTCCAGATGTCAGGCTTCCATTTAGTGACAGTTACTGAGAATATGATGGATCCCGCGGAGATTTTTTTTCTAGCGCTATTACTTGATACCTCTAGTAATTTGCAGCAATTCGCTAATCTGAAAATATAACACATTATAATTACGTATATAGGAATTATTAGGGTAAGTGGATATATTTTCCATAGGAATTCTATTTTTTTATTAAAATTAGGTTAAGATATTGGTTGTATCAGGTAAACCATTCGATGATAATTTCTAATCAAATCTAAAAACAAAAGAAAGTATCGTGAGTAGGTAAAACTTTATAGGAAAATCTGCACTCCTCAAAATAATCTCGCATATAAATAACCCTTTCATATCCAACACCCCTTAAAAATATTATTATAATGATTCGTTTATAATATATAAGCATATTTATTATTTGCATATATAATAGCGTACACAAATATTTCTTAAGGACTTGGAATTATATTATTTTTATTTAATACAATTCGATACATTTGGTAGATAAAAAGCAGTCTACCACCCGTGAAAAGGTTAAAGTATTTATAAAATAACCAGATCAAATATAAATGAAATGCGTGTGCGACTAATCTCTTACAAAGGCGTTATAATATTTTAGCTCTTACTTATATAAAAATTTTTTTAATAAAAGAATTTGTTTTTTTTATTTATCATTTATAATTAATTATTTATTTATTACCATTCTACAACAAACCATTATCTTTTTAAGGCTCGAAATTAAATTATTAGTATTATTATTGAATACTGTTGGTTATGTTTGGTAGTTCAAAAGCAGTATACCACCCGTGAAAGGGTTAAGTTTAGTAAAATCTTGCCAACTGAACTCATCATGGGTAATGAAATTATGAGAATCGTTAAACAATTTATCTGGCATGTTATTATAGAAATTTTATTATTATTTTTTATAACTAGTTACAGGCTTTAACCCTTATTCGTTAACCACTATTTAAAAAAATCAATTTCTTGATTCGTTAATGATTTATAAGTATATTTTATATTTGCTGTAAAATCGCAATAAACCAATATATTAACGAATATCGGAACTAAAGTAAATCAAATGAAAGCTGTTTGCTATATTTTGTAGGTATAAAGCAGTATACGTGCGGGAAAGGGTTAATAAATATACATAATTATCCCTGAAAGTGTATAAATATTTTCTGGTAATCCATTTACGCTATTAAAAATTAAACTACGTCATATTTTTGATTCGTCTATTGTTAATAATCAAATTTTGTATTATTTATATGATTTTGAGCAAATGAGTAAAAGATACTCGGAATTAAATTACTTGTAACGAATCCAGCTTGTTAGAATAAAATGCAAAACCATATGGGTTATTCTAAACGATGAGAGCAGTTTGTCGCAGTTTAATTTTATTGGCTTGGGCAATATAATATGTAAGTATTATTGAAGGAATTGGAAAGGCATTTATATTATCAATATAACTCTGAAAGCATTATTTGCTAAAAATAACAAGATTTTATTTACCGGGTATTAACTATATAGTAAATTTCATACGCTGTAGCTCCTTACGCTATATAATGACTCCTTCATAAAGAATCTCGTATATTAAAATATTTTTATTAGTAAAATTTTATTTTTTTTGTGCATTAGATACAGTTGAACAGAATTTTATATGAAATGCATTTATGTAGAATAATAAAAAATATTTTAGTAAATGCTAAGAAGTATGCTAGATTTGAAGCCAAAAATAAAAAATAGCAATTATTATTATAAAAAAGTAAGTAAAATAAGCTTCACTCCTTGTAAGAGCTACTCATTTATACACAATTATCATCAAAAATAATATATATTTGAACCAAGAGTTATAGCATGGTTTTATATAGTGTGTCGAGTTTCTAGGAATTTTTTTTAGTGTGTATCAATAGAATCTCGATCGTATTATTTAACCCTTTCCTGACCAAAAATCCATATAAAAATAAAATTGATGATTCGCTTATGATTTAAAGGCAAGTTTATTATTTGCTATTATAATGCAATTTACAAATAATTCTTAAAGCCTCGAAATTAGAGTAATATAATTGAACAAAATTGGCTATATTTGGTAGGCCCTAAAAATTCTACCACGCAAAAGAAGCAAGTATTTCTCTAGCTAAATATCATATAATACTCTGCATCCTGTATTTTAATTACTATATATATCTAGAATTAATTGCATCTTTTTTATAATTAGTACCCTTTTTACTACGTTAGTACATAATGATACCATTAACCCTTTCAGGTGCGGTTGGCTTTTTCTGAATTACCAAAGCTATGCAACCATATGACAAACTGATAAATCAGTATAGCATTTTAATAATTATTGGCTATTAATGTCAGTATATCCAATAACAGATTATTTACTACAGACTTATCAAATTATGGATTTTAATCTAATCAAAGAGAGCTGGCGCCGGAAAGGGTTAAAATAGCTACACAATGATTTTCAGGTTGTTGTTTTTATTTGGAATACTAGCATTTCAATCAAATTCTTCGATGAAACCTGATTAGATTTTGTGTATATGATCAATTTAAATACGTTTGGTAAATTATGAAACAATCTACTGCCCATAAATGGTTTAAACCCTTTCGCGCATGGTAAACTGTTTTTGAGCTACAAAATATAAACAACAGCGTTCAAGTAAAATACTTTAATTCAGAAGCATTTAGATATATTGGTAAATTTTATTATAATAGCAAATAATAAAAACATATTTTTAATCATAAACGATTCAGTAAATTCATTATCTTCAAAAGGCGTTGGACGGGAAAGGGATAAGTGTTCACACGTCAATATACAGTCAATTACCGATAAGGGAATTTTACAAATGTGACAATAAAGATACGAATGGGAGCTTGTAATGTTAGGCTCAAAACCATAAATTGATGTAATGAGCAACTATTAGTAATTTGGTGTAATCTAAGAACGTATCAAGTAGCGTAATGTGGGATAATATTAATAAATCAGCAAGCTAGCCAACTAATACTGATATTCTAATTAAACCCTGAATCTGTGTAACATGTTTTATGTTTCTAATTCTCTACAAAGGCATCAGCATGGAGAAAAATAAGTTAAATATTAGATTACGGGTCAGGCTTTTGATTGTGAGTTTGTGAAGAGATAGAGCTGATCAAATTCAAGAGCCCAATAGCAGTAATATACTAGGAATAATATTAGCAGTATTGCATATTTAGAAAGATCTACAGGGCAAAGTGTTTATGTAATTGAGTTTTCGTTTGGGTAACTCAGATTTAAGTTTAATGGGTATGGAGGCAATCATTGAGTCAGAATTAAGATTCTGTTTAAACTGGTCGGAAAAAACAGTTACTATATCTCAAGCTCAGCGTTAATTGAATAGAGTGCAGATTTAGTGCTTTGTAGGCCCAAATATATATTGGTTGTAATGATAAACATGTAGTGTCGTTGTACCGGTCATAGCAACATAGTTACTTGCAGCAAAAAGAAGAGGTTACTGAGGCATTATGGGCACTTCAAAAACTGGTATATGTGATATGCGTCTAAATCATCGCTAAAAATTCAAAAACCAAGGTTGAGGTGGCGATCATTATTGGATCGGCATTTAGAAGCCTGAAATAAGTTATATAAATATGTAGCCGAACTAAATGTAAAAAAAAAAAAAAAAGACTGCTGATAATGATTGGCTGCATTTTTTAAATTGAACAATTATAGCAATTAGGGAAAAAAAAAGAAAAAATCAAATATATTTTCTAAATGCGAAAAAGTGCAAAAGTTTCATCAAAAAATATTCTTGCAAAGTAAAAAAGTTGACCTTTTTAAGGTTTTTAGGAATTTTGATATCTTTATGCAAGTAAATCCCAAGTCAATCTTTCTATCGCTATTAGAATTTTATTTTCTTTTAACGAAAGTGTTGCCATATACCTAAATTTTCCTGCTTGTATTTGTTGATATCAACCGCTATTCATATCACCTTTATCTCATACCTCATTAGCCTTTTTCAATATTATCATACGCATATTAACCTATAGACCATATTTTACACCCCCTCACCTTAATTCAATTATTCTGAACTCTGCCAACTGTTACGCTTCTTAATATTATAATTTACCTATTATTACCTTCTTTCAAAGAAAAGATTTCGCTCGATACATCAAACGTAGAGTTATTTGGTTCTTTAGGCATGGATTCCTCAAAGATGACTACAAAAATTATTGATTCGAATTCAGCAGAAAAATCCCAAGGAGGTTTAAGAAACTCTAGCACTTTCATTAACGCATATAAAGTTTTTTCCTCTGAATCAATTAACTTGGAAAACATTAGCCCACAATCAAAGCCAAAAAATCTAGACTCTTTTAAAAGAATAAAAGAATTGACCAATAATTACGAGTCTCTATTAGCTCAGACACCTCCTGAGCCGAACACACATACTAACAACGAGCCCTTTCCAAAAGTTAAAATAAAATCTCCACTATATTTTGAAAAAGTATCCGGATTATACCCAAAAGACAAAATGGCAACAGAGACAGCACCTACATCCCATTCTAAAACTGAAAATATTCAACCTAAATCTAAAGAATTAAATTACTTAGCTCATAAAACAGATAAAGTAGAAGGAAAAGCTAGCACATCTGATGTCAGAATAGCTATCTCCCAAGATTCAAAAGACTCTATATCTATTGATCGCCAATCTATTAACCTTGATCCCGCCTCTAGCGTAATTTCTTTCACAAGCCATAATTCTTTACCAAAACCGTTAGATGAAAGCCCTGCTAAGAATTATACCCGAGATAAAACCAGGAACCCAAAAAGGCTATCTGTGAGAAAAAATTCTAACCTTAACTATGATCCACAAAGCGATTCTGGATCCATCCTTTTACCTACCGGACCCAAGTCTATTAGCAACTCTAAAAACGAAATCAAAAATTCGCAGGAGAAATCCAATAGCACAAAATCTGATACCTTTTCTAGCAATGATGAATCCTCTAAACCCCAAAAAAACATATATAAAAGAGATGATAAATCAGTCAAAATTAACCCATACATTTTTAGCAAAAGCCAGGCTCAGCAGCCCTTGAAGCTCAGATCTTCTGCAGCTCTACTCGCCTCAGATTCAAGTAGACCCACATCAAGTACACATTATCTTGAAAGCAGAGGTTTCTTATCTAATTCTCTGAACCCAAAACTCACTTCACAACTTCCTCATTCTTA
>LSSN01000564.1:11686-51791 GCA_001970855.1 Smittium culicis | reverse complement strand
TTGCTAAAAAAAATAAAAGCTTTTGAATAAAAATGTAAAAGATATCTCATCAAAAACAAACTCACATTGTTCCATGTTAAAAAATTGTCAATAACTGCAGGGAAATGACAGATAGAATATTTGCTATTTATTCCACAATTATATTTATGTTTATATGCGGAGGGGTTTTCTTTTCGGTATGCCCTTTCTTCCTAAGAATTATTGGGACAGTCGAATTGTTCTGAGCTTCTTGGATCTGGTCTCTTTCAGAAGCAGCATATTTTCTGTAGTCATTGTGTTTAGATAATTTGATATACTAAGACTAGAAATAAGGTTTAAAGTAGTAATTAAAAAAAAGTTTTTTTTTTTGTATTTTTTTATGAATAATACTTATTAAAATGTGTATTAATGGTATGAACCAATCAAAAATAGTGGGTAAAGTATGAAAAGTAATTTTTTAATTTTAATTAAATTTCGTGACTCTCAGAAAAATATTTTACTATCGATTTTTTCGGTGTCCTACTTGCTGGTAATGATCTTACTAATGGCTTTTATACTTTATTTATTTATTTTTTACAGTTTTTTTTATATCTAAATACATTTTTCCTATAGTAAACTTACATCTACAACTGATCTATTATGCATCTACAATTTGTCCATTTCAAACTTATTACAATTATCAATCGCTCCTTATAATCTCTTTGTAAAATATTTCTTTGGAATCGTCATTATAGTACTTCAATAAGATAGTCCAATTAATTCGTTATTACAGGAACCTATCAACAATATTTTGATAACAAATTTGAAATTGAAATTGAAATTACTTCCACGTATATCTACACTAAAATAATTATGGCATTATAAAGGTTGTACAAAAATAATACGAAGGATAACATTGAGTTTAACTTCAAAATAAAAAATCCAATCTTAGAGAAATAAAAGGATAAATAAAAAACAATTTAATATTAAAATATCTTTCCAAAACTTGCGAAAAAACTTATAAAAATTATTTCTTAAAGTTGAAAAAGAAATTTTAATCCGATTCTCTTAAAAGCAAAAATTTCTAAACTGTTAATTTTTTATAAAAACCATAATAATTAGACTTTTTACGATTGGGAAAATGTACCATGACCTGAAGAGACTATTTTTACTCCATACCTGAAATATGGGGGCTATTGGGTTTGGTATAAAATTTAAACTTCAGAATAAATATGGGTCAGTAATCGTATGAGGATGTTTTGGATCATCTGGAGATTGGAACACAAACAAAATCAATGGTACTGTTAATTTTGAAGTATAAGTTATTAGATTAGTAACTAAAAAGTACCATCAATAATAACAGCTTGGATTCAAATTCATTAATTTTTAAGCAAGATAACGCCAGGCACCATACATCTCAAAGAACAAAATCATACTTGGGAAAATAATGTATTGTACGCATCTTTGTTCACCGCACTCTCCAGATCTAAACCAAATTGAAACGCTCTGGGAAATATTTAAAAGCAGGTTTAGTTATTATCATAATCATCCAAAAAATATTGATGATTTTTATAAAAGAATAGAAACACAATGTAATAAAGTGTCTGTGGATACTTGGAAAAAAATCAAAAATTTAATGACAAATAGGATAAATGATTTATTATATACTAAAGGTAGATGTACGAAGTTATGAAAAAAAAAAGAATTAAACAGTCTTTTTAATTTTTTTACTTATATAAGATTTTTTATGGACTTTAAGAGTAATAAACATATGATCATTTATCATTTCATTGACAGTAGTATACCAAGTCCTCGTTACCTGTAAAAATCTTGAGTTTACTAGGTTTAGTATCAAAAAAATTATCTAAAAAATCGATACCACTCGAAAAAAAATTTTCAGACTGATAATCAAGGCTATGATATTTAAATTTTGCGATTTATATATATCTGTATGGTATTTTCTTTCGTATGATTTCAAAGATAAAAAAAAATCTTATTTATTTCATTTTCCTATATATTCATTGAAATGTAATAAATAGTAGTATTCATTAATTCACAAAGAAATTTTTAAAACAGATTACAGTGAAATAAAAAAATCTATTATCCATTAAATATAAATTATACTATAACAATTAAAAATTATATGAACAGAATATTCAAAAAAAAAAAATAAGAAAAATCAGAAAAATTCATGTGAAGTGGATAATGAGATTTGGGCATTAAATCAAGTAATTATAAATCAATATATAGGAGTTACTAACTAATTTTTCATTATTTGATCATATCATTGTTTTTTTATTACTAATTAACATTTCTAATCTTATATTAAAATGAATTTATAAATTATAGACCTTATACAAATAATAACCATATAATAACATAAGCGATTAATGTCTAATGGATATCGTGGAAAATATCTAATATAAATATATTTCATATAACAAGTGGATAGTGCCTGATATTCAAAATCACTCAATTTGATATAATATATTATAGATAATTACTTAATATTAAGTAGCTTAGCAAAAAAATATTTACAATCAAAAATTAAAATAGTCATAACTTCCTGACAAAGTAAGATCTTATAGCTATTTATGCTTATAACACATTATAATTTTCAAACTGGCTTATATTATCCTCTAAATAATTATAAAGCTAAATTATTTCAGGTAATTTTTTTTAGCATACAAAAAAGTTAAGTTAGAAAAATTAAAGTGCCATGTGATAGATAACAGTCTTATTTTGATATACTAATTAATGAATTTTATTATTTTAATTTTTTTTAACTTATCATTAAAGTAGTAATAGAAAGAATAGAAATATAATGGTAAATATGTTAATAAATTCTTGAAATTCATCAATAATACATAATAATCGGATAGATATGAGAAATTTATAAAAAATTATTTGAAGTTGAGAAAATTTGAGGAACTCAATCGCTAAGAAGAATTGTATATCAGTCTTAATCTGAATATGATATTGAAGTATTTTTTGTCGATTATAGCAGCTAAAGTTCCGAGCATATATTCTCAAAAAATGATTTATCTATTTATTCTCACATTGATCAATTAATTGTATATTTAAGCGATCTACTTGAGGAAATTTCCGAATCGATTAGAGCGTTTATCTCAAAATCAATAATCCTCAACATCAGCTAAGTACTGAAGATGTAGTGAATTTCTTACTTACTGAGTAATATGGAATGTACTTTTAATTCTGATGTTTATAAGTGCTAAAATGAAAGCTACATATAACCCTTGTTATTCGCGATATTTTTTTTAAAAAATTTCTCGCGAATAACATGATCAAATTTATGCTCTGATTACAACATAATTATGTCAATTTGTTCTCATGAAAAATTTGTACTAAAAAAATTCGCGAATAAAAGGAATTTTCTGCAGGTCAAGTATGAAAATATTTTAATAAACTCGCGTATAACGAATTTTACCTGTGCCAAAACTTCTTGAACCAATGAAAAGTATATAAATAATATAGAAGTATAAACTTTATTGGATAGATAAAATAATTAATCCATTATACGTCATTTTATGGATTTATATTAAGTGTTATCATCCTTATTAATAAATCACCGAAAACTACAAATAAAGTTAATATAAAAAAATTTTTTATTGCTTTTTTTTAGATTTTTAAATGCATTGGTTCGCATTATCGATATCCTTATCATCTTTTCTTTGGCATTGATACTCTATCAGCAATAATTAGGATTTTAAATTTTAAAATTTAAATTCATTCTATGATGAGCTCAGAAACAGTAACCTCAGAAGCTGTAATCGCAAATATTCTAATCGCTATTAACGACATAACCTCCAAGGTTAATATCTGATCGTGGGGAAGAAAGATGAAACTACATCCAAGGACGATCAGCACATCTCAGTTTGTAGCCCTGAAACAGTTCTTATCGTTTACTCAGAACTGGAGAGTCTTATCCCGTCAATTCCAGAAAACTCTTACAGAGCGATGCTCACTGATGAAGAGAAAAAGAAGGCAATCTATGGATGCCCCAAGAGTAACAAGGTAAGCCACAACCCTTCCTTGATTAAAGAAGCGGCTCATAGTTCAGTCAAGAAGGCGGACGCAGCATTCTACGCTATTCAAGTCACACTGGCACATCGAACGCGTCCGATTGACTATTTTATTCATAGGATGCTTCATTCAAATCAAAACCTGACATTAGACGATCCGATATTGACATACTAAACACAATAAGACGCATCCTGGAAAACCCTGTATTTATGCCAACTCGGGCTAGGCTGGACAACTTTCACAGCGGAATTTAATTCACCGGAAAAATCGAACTATTAGAAGAATCAGAGGTAAAACCACTCATAGATAGCGAAAAATTCGATATTGAACTAGCGACGATCAAGCCTATTAAGCGCACTAGAGTTATGAGGCCTTTTCGCAGGCGCCAGCAGATTGAAAGGTACCCGATTCTTGTCAGGTCCAATACTGCAACTGCGCCAATTACAGAAGCTGCAGCGACAATACCGGCTCCGAATTCCTCACGTAGGGGGTTTCAGAAGGGAGCCAAGAGCAGGGGTCGAGGAAGCCTATAATGGTTTCAACCGCTCTTCCAGTGTGAGGGCGCCTCTCGATGTTCAGACGTGCCTAGGCAAAGCTCACGGACAATCAGTGGGTCCGGAACATCGCGGAGAAGGGGTTCAAAATACCTTTCAAGAAATTGGAACCGAACAGATAAGATTATGAGGAGAATTGGCAAAGTCTTTTTGTAGAGGCGGGCCATGCTTTGGTAAAATTCAGCTATACAAGCGGCCCTGCTCTACAAAAAGACTTGAAAGGTTCGACGAGGAATCCGTAGAGTCCCCAAAAAGATATTCTGACGGGGCCGCCACCACTAACATCGCATCCTCAGCGATACAAGCGGAAGCTCAGCCGCGAGGCCCACCAGATCCTGGCGGAGGAGGTGGCATCCCTACTAACAAAGAGAGCCATAGAGGAGGTGATGAATCCAAGCCCAGGATTCTACAGAAATTTATTCTGCATTCCAAAGAAGACTGGGGAGCTACACACAGTATTGAATCTAAGGAAGCTGAACCAGTGCCTCGAGAAAAGGTGCTTCAAGATGGAATCTCTTCAATCAATCTGTAAAACAATCCATAGAAAGGATTTTATTACGTATTTGGATTTGAAGGACAGAATCCTTTATATTCTAATATACAATTCTTGCAGGAAATACTTGCGTTTTTGTTGGAATAGAAGAAGCTACCAGTTCCTTGTTCTACCGTTCGGTATTCGCTGAGTCCTCATACATTCACAAAAATCCTGCGTCCAGTTCTGAACTGTGCACAGATTCAGAAGATCGGGGTATCAGCATACTTGGACGACCTGATAATAGTAGGAGAATCGAAAGAAGTATGCATGAGACACACAGGGCTTATAAATTCGAAGCTTACCGAGCTGGGATACTTGATAAACACGGTCAAGTCAGAGCTGATCCCCTCTCAGAGAATCATACACCTTGGTATGACCATATAAAGTAGGGGGATGTTCTTGAAAGTTTCAATGACAAAGATCTGAGATTTACGGCGAGAATCAGGGGAACTGATAAATTCTGGGAATTCGTCGCTCAGATGCCTAACGAGCTTTATCGGAAGGGCACAAGCGATTTGTTTGGCGCTCCTACCGGGGCTATTAATGCTGGGTCGACTGCTAGAGCTGAAGGACCAACCCTGGTTGAAGAACTCTTCATTCATATCGACGGTCTTCCTATCAGACGAAGAAATAAATTATCTACTGTTCTGGAGGGGCCACTTAAAGAAAATTAATGGTCTTTAGTTCCTTAGGAAACCTCATAGATCGAGATAATTACATATTCGAGCGATACGCCCTGTGGTGTCTTCGTTAGCCACAAGAGCTACTCTGATTTATGAGAAAAAATCAAATGCAAAAATCCACATCAACTGCAAGGAGCTACTCGCCGTTCTAATTGCATTGAAACTGAAAGAAGCGGTGGGCCAGTCAGTTCTGATCTACCCAGACAATACAACCACCATAGCATACTTAAAGAAATTCGGTGGAATTACCTCACCAAAACTTCTTAGCATAGTGGAACGCCTATGGGAGCATTTCCTGAAGATGAATGCCAGGCTTCAAGTAACGTATATCGTGTCAGTTCTGAACTCGGTGCATCCACCGAGCCGCTTAACTGCAATTACAAAATGGTCACTTTCGAGCAGGGAATTTTACCAATTGGAAAAGAGGTACGGGAAGCACGAAGTGGACCTCTTTGAATCAGAGATCAACAAGAAGATACCAAAATATTACAGCTGGTACCCGGACTGTCAATCTATAGGCCATAAAGCGCTGCAGTACAACTGGGCAGGTTGGAAAAACCCTTACTGCTGCCCGCCATGGAACCTGATTGCACAGATAGTCCAGAAGACGAGACGAGAGCGGATAACAATGACTATAATTACACCCGCATGGACGTCGGCGATTTGGTTTCCTGACATGTTAGCACTGTCGATTTCCCAGACACAAGCTCTACAAGCAACCGAGGTGGTCCCCGACCCGAAAAGCGGAAAGTCCCCGCTAACCAAGGACAAATACTGGGCTCTAATGGCATGGAGAATCAGCGGAGCGCCCTCAAGGACAAAGGTGTCTCCAACACTGCAATCATACTTATCTTTAATAGTCAGCGGTCAAAAAGGTTAAGATCGACATACTACCCAATCCAGCAAAAATATAAGTACTGGCACAGAAAACGATACAAAGACTCTGCAATATCAGTAATGAGCGTAGTAAATTATCTGGCAGAGATATATACCGAATCGAAGCTGAGCGTAAATACGATAAAAATGCATAAATAAGCTATCTGTCAGTTGGCCCCCAATCCGCAGTCAATAAGTGAAAACGACTGCATGCGAATATTAATAATAGCTCTGCAAGAAACAAGTATAACTAGTTTCATTAGGCCTTCTATGGATATATCACCGATCATAGAATACTTCAGAGAAATAGGTGATAACGAACAACTAAACATCAAGAGCCTAACCATTGAAACATGCTGTTTGCTGGAAGAATGCGGTTTTATGCGAGCGAGCGATATACACCGTATTGACGATGCACAGACCACCACAATTGACGGAACGCTAAAGCTGGTCATTGTAGCACCAAAAGAGAAACGCAAGGGACGCCAAATCATTAGACCTTATTAAATAAACTGCCACTCTGATAAACTTCTATGCCCTGTCGAAGCACATAGGGTATATAGATCAAGGGCTGAAAAAGATTTATGCACAACCCCGTACATTAACGACAACAAAATTATAGTTAATAGGCTATTCCGGTATATTTATGACTTCTACAAACCATTGTCACTCAATAGTATAACTAGGAATTTACACAATATTTCAAATAGGATTGCACGACCACCAAATGCACCCACCCCGAAGGCGAGAGCTATTGGCGCAACCATAGCGGCAAACGCAGGAATCCCCTCTGACACAATCTTCTCTCAAGCATTCTGGTCAAATTATGAAATCTTTAATAATTATTTTATTTTATTTTTATTTTTAGTTTTCGATGATTTATTAATAAAGATGATAACACTTATTATGAATCCATCATTAGTATAATAATAGTTAATAGTAATCAAAGACTAAATTAGATTTATATTATTAAATAATTCAATCAATATTTAGCCAATTATGCTATTAAAATAAATTTAAGATTTTTTTTCGATGAAAGGGTTAAATAAATCAGAAACACTGCATTGATCAATCATCGAAGAAAAAAATTCGCATAAATCAAAAAATAATTTAAAATTTTTTTATAGCATGTCAAATTTTCACGAATAACGAGGGTTATATGCAGTAAATAATTTCTTCTCTATAAATATTTCCATAATAGGACGCATGTGATATTAAAATTTGAAAATATACCTTTTCGTAAAGATCAAATTTCAATGCATAAATAATTTAGAATAGCGATATATTTTACAGATTTCAATTAAAATACTTCTAAAGCCATTTTCAAATGATTAGATCATTTAAAACTCAATGGATAATTTACCCTTGGATTTTGGTCTAATTTAATGATTTATTTCCAACGCTACAACCTGCTATTATTAATTCAGGACATAAATGATATATAAGCTATACTAATGTTTTCCTATTATATATAATTTTATTTACTCTTTATTTTGTTTTTAAAATATATATTCTATTATTCTTTTTGTGATAATTACTTATAACAGCTAAAGGAATTTTTGATTTGAATGACTTATTTTTCTTTCAATCGTCTTTTTAATCATGCTGTAGTTATAAAAATGACTTACGTGGTAGATTTTAAGATACCACTACCTTTATTTTCAATTAAGGATTTATATTTGATTTATTTAAAGTTTTGGTTGTTCGAATATAAATTAATAAAAATAAAAACTAAATATCAAGGTTTAAAGTTTTGAATTAGTGTCAGTATTTAAAATTTTTAAGCTTACAGATATACGAGATTTAAGATTTTATTACTTTTTACTCTTTGTTATATTTTGAAGCTTATTTATTTGATAACTATAAAAACTAAATTTAAAACTAAAAAAAATATTACGGAAACTTATTTTATAATAATTTTTCGAGAGCGCGTCCAA
Source organism: Smittium culicis (assembly GCA_001970855.1). Taxonomy (NCBI): domain Eukaryota; kingdom Fungi; phylum Kickxellomycota; class Harpellomycetes; order Harpellales; family Legeriomycetaceae; genus Smittium; species Smittium culicis. Next base: position 43,204 of record LSSN01000564.1, on the reverse strand, counting down.
AATTTTGGGCACTGTTAGCTTATTATATAAATTTTGGTGAGCTAAAATTTTAATGTTTCCACTTGCTATTAGTATTATTATTGTTCTATTTCATTTTATGCGGTAGAGTTTCATTAGTTTTTTTTTTTTTTTTTTCTTTGTAAAATGAGTTTTATTTATGTTTATCCGATAAAATCAAAAGCTATTTATATTCGAAATTTTCAGAAAAATATATTTCCCAGTGCAAACCTAAAAAAATAAACAAAATTTCTTTATTTTCATCAGTTTCTTTTCAATTTATATTTAATATAGTTTATTTCTTTGTAACCGGTCGTGAAATCACTCTGCGACTCATGTATTTTATTAAAAAGACAAGAAAAGAATTTATAAAAAATAAATACCTTTTTAACTATCTAATTATTAGTTACTAATTGCATCATACGTTTTTAAAGCCGCGCAAACTTCTTTGCCATTATAGAACCCATGATTAAATACAATTTTGAATACTCGGCGTTGCATAATAGAGGATTTTGAGAAAAAAAATCCAAATTAAACGACTAAATTAAATAAAGTATTCATTAAAGGATGATTTTCAATTTTATTGAAATAAGTTCAAAGTGTCGTATAATTAATAGATGTATGATAAATTTGTCAACTGATCATTGATCCTTGCACAGATATCTAATTAAATGCTTCAAAGTTATCTTTTAAAGATCCATTTAATTTTATTTAATTTTTTTCTAAATATTTCCACAGTAAAACAATAATATTATATCAAATGTAAATGAAATTTCAGATTGCTAAATATCGAAATCAATTTAATTTATTGACAACTATTTGAAACGTTTTAGAGGTTATCCCAAATAAATGAACTTTTTCGCATATTTAATAAGGTAGATTTTCTTCTATTTTCTCCTATTTTGCAAATTTTTGATTTTTTGTACAGGTTTAGGAAATACAATTTATTCTCGAGAGAATTTTTTGGCATTGAAATCATAAAATAAATCAAATCACATTAGCATTTTGTGAGTAAGACTAAAATTTTATAGATTTTTTTTTTTGAAAAATCAATGCCGAGGATACTTTCCGATAAATTGACTGGTAAAATTTAAGCCATAAGATTATACATTTATTGATTGAATAGAAAGATATAATTTTTACAATTTTATCTATTAGATACTTTTCAAACAAAATTTTTTTTGTCTTAGCCTCTCTTATGTTTTATCAATCTATTCATGAGCCCAGAATTTATAAATCATCTATGGCTAGTTAGTTTAGAAATCTTTTCCTGGATGCGTTTTGTTTAATATTATATATAATATCTAAAAAAAATCAATTACTTTTCATTAACTCTTTCCCGTGCAAGACTCTATAAAAAATTTAATTTTATTATTCGTTTATGATTTATAAGCAAACTTAATATTTGCAGCTACCATAATTTATACCAATAATTGATTGAGCCTAATTTTCTATACTTGTTGAATCAAAAACAGTATACGATCCGGGAATGGGTTAAATGATAGTGTTGGTATATTTTTAGTTTTAAGGAAACTATTTTATCTGAATGACTCACCTGTCTTGTAAATACAAAGGTGACAATAAGCATCAGTGTGATATACAGTTCAAGTCAAGTTATATCAGACATTTTTAATTTTTCTATCTACGAAATTGGCTTTCATAAAAATTATGTACTAAATTGTTAAGAATAGAAAATTCAGAGTTATTTTGCTCATTGTATTTATTTTTAAGCGATTTTTATTTAATGCTAGTGAAAATAAAAATTTTGTTGGTGATATTTTTTATAATTGTTTGAATTAATTTCGAAAATTCGTTCATTATAGCCAATCCATAATACTTAATGAAACAAATAAGATTTTTTACATTGAAAATATAATTCAGAAAATTATTCGATGCAGAGATTTCATTTTTTAGGTTAAATTTCCAATGACACATTTTTAATCTGGTATTATACATGTTTATATTGTCAGCTTACTTATGAGCTTTATTATGTGTATGCAACCTTCTTTTTTTTTTTTTGAAAGGTGTATCCTCAGTATTATTCGCCATAGCAAAATTGCTACTAATCCTTTACAAGCATAATACATTTCATTGGATAGCGTTAGATGCTATGTATAAATAATCGATCCAACTTTAGCCAATAAAAAAATTAATTGAAATTAGTTAGCTTTTATAGCACTTTTAGGAATTTTTTAGGAATTTTACTTTATTTTTGTTTGAATTATGGTATAGGAAAAATTAACTTAAGTGTACTATGCATTCTATACATACTATTCATAGTATAATAAAATTCTCTTTGCTTCTAAACTTTTCAATTTTATTCTTTTATAGTTTTTTTTTTATTTTTATAGTGTTATGAATACCAATAATTCAAGAGTTAATATTTGTGCTGGGCTTTATATGCTTCATTAAATTTTTGACATTTTTTTGAGGTGTTGTTATATTCAAACTGGCCATGGCTATATTGATACATAAAATTCTCAAAAAAAATTTTTTTCTATACTTACTGCAGCAACTATCATAACAAAAACAGCCCAGCCTTAAAATGACTGGATAACCTTAAAGTAGCTATTGAATAATAAAATTTACGCCACAAATGTTTGGACTCATAAGCATAACAGTTTATATGTGCGTTTACTAATACTGCCATCATGTTTGAAGATGCTAATACAAGACCACTTATATTATTATTTATAATCGATTGTGTATCACTTATTCTACCGCACATTATATTTGGTATCTACAAAATAATGCCTGACCCTAGTTTTTGAGTAATAGAAAGAATAAATATTAAGCCTATAAATCCGGTTTTATATAAAGTTTACTCATGTAAAATTTATTAAAAAACTGGGCTTGAGTTGTGTAAATATGACAACGAAAAAGTATTTAAACCTGAAATTTTGCCATTATTTTTCAACATCACCATCCGGCTTTTATTAAAAAGGAAAATAAAACAATCTAAAAACTTACAAACAGCTAAAAACTTTCAAACAGCTAAAAATCTAAAGTATTATATTTAGAAAATGCGTTCATTTTATTTAATTGGAGCCTCAGTAGCTTTTTTAGCTATGAATGTTAATTCTTCTGGATCCGTTTCAGAAATCTTAGGTACTAATAAAATGCCTTATGAAAAAGTTTGTATTCCAAATCAACTTGATTATGCTGATGCATATAGTACCAAATATGATAATCAAATAAATAAAATGGATGTTTACTTTCCAGTAGATGGCAAATGCAAAAATGGCAATTCATTTTGGAAAATTAGAAAATTTTTTGAATTAGCAAAATCAAGTATAAACAACTTAGTTCATAATATGTTAGGCTATGATACTGAATTTGGTTCAGAAAATATCATATCTCCAGCTGAAGTTCATCTCGAAGGGTGCATAAGTAGAATCGATGATGAAAATGTCAATTCATACAACGAAACTATGAATGTATTACAAGAATGTGGATTTGAAGCCATAGGAAATAGACTTAACGCAAATTCCGTAACTATACCAAATTTCTTTGCGCATCATTTATACAATATTAACCACTATAATAGTCTTAGTAGCGATTACAATCTACAGTCTGATTTCATATCGAAAATTTATCAAATTATCCCTGAAATCGAATCAGTTCGTATGCATTATGAAAATGTTCAAAACGCATTAAAAGATATTAGCAATAAAAAAGTATCCAAAGATTCTATAACCTTGAACATCCATGAAATGGTATTTGCTATTAGTCGTATGTTTAAATTAGAACTAGAATATGGTAATTAGCAGCCGTTTTCATAAAAGTTATCTTGTTATTAAAATAAATGCTCAAGATAATTTTAAATAATAAATTTCTATTATTATAGTTCTAAATACAATTTTTATAGCCCTTTTCCCAAATAATAGCAATTACTTATTGCTTTTTCCAAATAAATGCTATTATTTATCCCTTTTTCCAATCAATTGATATTTTTAATCATTTTGAAAAAATTTAAAAATTTTACCAAAACCCAATATAAAATATGTTTCGCTATATAGTCGCCTTTATATTATAAATTTTAAAATAATATATTATATATTTTAGATTCAGAGTTAATTATACAAATTTTAAAAGGATACAAAAAAACTATCAAAAAATATTTAAAAAGTTAAAAAAATATTGTAAAAATAATTTTTCAACTGACTCCCCTTCGACGCTCTAGCAGCTCCATACCCACTGGGCATTGGCTCAAGGATTTAAAATATTAGATAATTTGGGCTGATTTTAATAAACTCACAAAAAAAAAAAAATTCGCCCTCGAAAAAAAAATCATCTGCATTGGGGTGGTTACCTCTTTGTTCTTTAGAGCTGATAACTCAAGGTTGGTAGCTGGTAGTTATCAAGGCTCAATCGTTATTTGGTTCTAGGAAATTGCTAAAGTAGAAACCATGATTATACCCTGCCTCTCCATTCCCTCCAACAAAAACTACTCCTCCCAAAACTCTCACATTATAATTCTCCAGTATCTCATCTCTCTTGAGATGGTCGACCATATACTTCTGAGCTGCAGCCGGTTGCGAAATTACCGAATATTGACAATCAGCCGGTAGATTATTGAGCTGGATCCATGTGCCCAGAAGATTTATACTAATTAGTATAAGTGAATCACTAGTCCCCTATATCCAACGGCCAGTGGGTATGGAGTTGCTAGAGCGGCAGAGGGGAGGGGGTCGGTTGTAAATTATTTTTCTAATATTTTTTTAACTTTTTAAATATTTTTTATTTGCTTTTTGTGTACTTTTAGATTATGTTTAATCAACTCTCTGTGACAAAAAAGAAAAAAGAAAAAAGAAAAAAAAAGCTCATTCCTTCCCAACTCAAGGATATTTATTGACTAGAATAAACACTTTGTTTTACGCTTTTTTATTTCTTAATGATGATTTTCAAAGTTTATACGATAAAATTAATTTTTTTATTGCGAGATTCGGATTTGAAAAGGTAATTTCTGTGTGCATTATCTGTTGCATTTGATTTTTGGATCTAATTTTTATCTCTGATAGTATAAAATCTGAATAATTTAATGTATTTTTTCCGGCTAACTTGAGTCTATGAGAAAGAAAAGAGTTTTATTAAGATAGCTACATGTATGGTGTAGGAAAGAAACGTACAAACGACTACAAACGAAATCTAATTTTAAATGCAAGTAAAATAAATCGGTATATAAATTAAAAAACGGACACAAGTTTATCTTACGATTAAAAATTATGTATTTTCGAATTAATTTTTTTTTACAATTTCATATAAGGCGTAATTTTTTTATTAGAAGAAAGACGATTGAATTTGGGATTATAAACTATAGTAGCGTAATTGATTTTATATTAGACAACTGCTTATCTTGGTATTATATGAATATTGATAAACAAAAGTTTTTTAGATTGCTTAGTTATGTGTATAAACTAAAGATCTCTAATAATCGTATAATATGATATATTCGTGAACATATAGTTTTTTTATTCAAATTTCATATTTACTATATATATATTTGCAGGAAAACATTTTCTTGCAGATAAATTGGTTGTTGGATAATTTAGAATTTGTAATAGTAACAAATATCAATCCATTTAATTAGATTTGCTTTAAAGACGAGTAATGGAATTGTCTTATGAAGTGGTTATATGCTTTGGTAGTATCAGTGTTATTATTATTTGATAAATGTATAGTATTGGGGGGGTGAACAGCTAGCAAAAAATATTTGAAATTGGTAGATGTTTAAATCTTTGAGCAAAAGCTGGCAAGAATAATGGAAACAACTGGGTACTATTATTTTATTTAGCAGTAGTTGGCCATCTTTTGAAAGTGTATAAAAATGGAAGATGGCAAATGAGCTGACTGTAATTCAAGGCTGATGCAGTACAGAATTTCGGGGAGCAGGTTGGCAAAAGTAGAATATTTGATTCGAGCGATTATTTAAGCGTTTAAAGATGAGGAGGAAGGTAAGGTGGTCAGGAGTTGGGTAAATCTATCAAATGATAATATGCATAATTAACTAATAATAGACAGCTATTATGTAATGGTTCACAATACATGGACATATGATGTTATGTAAAAAATCAGCAGCTTTATAATGCGTTTTTTTTCGGGGTTTGAGTAGAGTAGTCTGTATTAAATTAGTATTCCAAAAAAAAAAATTAAATTTGATTATTGGATGTCATGTTTGCTAAGAGCGATGAGTTATTGGAGAGAATTAATAGCCGCATAAAATAAATGCTAGTGTGTTACAAAAGTATAAATGATATGTAATAATTGATACTCAAATTAATAGCAGTTTATCTAATATTTTACCAATGGCTGATAGCAATTAAATATTTGTTGGCTATTATGAAGACTATATGAATAATAGTGCATTTAGAGATGGCGGTTAGCAAATAGCTGTAATCTCGCAGGGAGTTATTGGGCAATTAATGATAATAAAAATTAGGAAATGTGATTATTGATTGATGGGAGGAAGGAGGATATAGAGTTTGAGTGGGCTATAGGTCGTAGCACAAAGCCTGAGAACAACTTTACGGAGTTTCTTAGACGCTGATGTCTTGAGCAGAGTTGGGGAATTGGAATCTTGTATCGTTCAGAGCCAATTTGCAGAATCCTTGCACAAGTAAATAATTAGTTTTTGAGAGCCACAGCCAAATTAGCGAGACATATGCGCCCTCTCCCCCCCCCCCCTCACTCCTCGCCAATTCCAGTACCCTGAATCTCACTGTGCCCAAAACATAAAAAAAAAAGAAGAAAAGTAGAAGGGACTTCTGTTTGCCTCTGTTGCGCAGAATCGGCCGCAAAGTATAGCAGCCTATTTAGAGAGAGTCAGTTATTCTCCTAATCGCGAGTCAATTTACCTAAATGGGTAGAACGAGTTAAGGGTCTCCCCCCACCCCCTGCCACCCATCCCTCGCGGATTGACAAGGCAGCCTGCATACAAGATGAGAATGATACGAAACGTTGTTGCTAAGCCAATCGTCGCTTTAATAAGAGCTGCTGGAATGCACACAACATTATATGCAACTGAATGGGCGAATAGTATTGTTCTCAATAATATCTTCATTTAAACTGGCGAATGGGTGCGCAGAATTATAGAGCGGCGTTTGATTATAAGGCAAGAATATAATGGAACCCATTGGCTGGATTTTGCGCCAATGATATTGCTGAAATGTCTGCAGGCAGGGAGAGAACATGCCATAAACTGCTAAATAAAGATAAAAATAAAGTTTAGTCAGAAGCTAAAGTTTGGCAAAAAAACGCTTGATGACTAAAACAAACCACTAATGTTTTCCCCTACTCTCTAACTACACTTCTTGACTTACTCTTTACTCTCTATCCTTTTTGCTTACTCTCCTCCCTATACATACTTCTTGCTTACTCTCCTCTCTATACGTACTTCTTGCTTACTCTATCTCGCCTCTTTATTTACTCAAAAACTCTCTCTACCACCTCCCCCCCATCCCCCTCGAGTTAAAGGCCCCTCGCTAATAATAAACTGTTCTACAAATCCTTGACTTTAAAAAAAGCCTCATCGCTTTTATTCCCATCATTATATTTCTCTTTACCCATTTCCCATTACTCTTTGCCTTCTAACTATCTTTATTTATTTCTTCTCTTAACTCATCCACTTTATTTGTGCCTCTATATCTACACTCCCCCCAATCTTTATCTACTCTCTCACCGCCATATCTTTTAATTTTTCTTTCCACAATATTTTCTTTTAATCTTTATTTATTAAAGTCACCTGAGTCTCCCCCCCCCCCTTCGTGACTTAATCTACCCTCATACTCCTTACTTTCTTTTAAATAAAATACACTATTAATCGCTAAATATCAAAAGCTACAAACTCCGCTTTTATGGTAAGTCACTCCCCTCTCCCAAAACCTTTATTTTCAATGCTATTATACTATTATTTACCTATTTTTCGTCTTTGTTCCCTTTATCCCACCATTTCTACTTACCCCCCCCCTTCTAATTTCCTTTCTTCTAATTTATCTTTATTTCGCTAAATGAATCTTTCTTATGATCTAATCAACTCTAATTCATTCCATTTCTCTAACTACTTGCTAGATGAGTACTTGGTAAGGAGCTCAATTTTTCAAAACAATTCGTATAGCCTTACACGTAAGTCCCCTTATCCCCTCTTTAAAATATTCTCCAATTTAATATCTCTCTGAATTCTTTAACTCATTCTCCTTTTCTTCATTTTTTTATTTATTCATTATCCACTCATCTCATTTTCCTCTTAACGCTCTCCCCAGATAAGCTCCCGAAAATTATCAATAAACCCAATACTTATAAAAAAAAACATAACAAGTTTCAAATGAAATTATTATTAAATAAAGATCATCCTCCTATTACTTCTAACGACTACCCTAACCCTGCCGACTTCCCTATATCTCAACAAGACACTATTAAAATCTCTCAATATTCCGCTTCTACTTACCTCAATAAACTAAGCCAGTCTAGCTCCGAAATTTTCTTGTCTGAATTCAAAAGTCTCGATTCTGCTGATTCTAACCAAACCAAAATCATCCACAACCTCCAAAATACGCTCTCCTCAAACCACCTCTCGATTTCTAATAAAGACGCCATATTCTCTGACACCGATCTTTCCCAAGATATTTATTTCCCAGAATCTCACAATATTAAAAAAATTTACAAAAGATCTAAAAAATCTAAACCCATCCCCATCTCCTCTGGTAATCTTTCTCCTGACATCTCAAAACTCTCCCAAAAAAAACATTTCAAAAAAACATCCTTAAAAAATTTAAACTCGCACCATAATAAATTATCCCACTCCACTAATAGCATCATTTTAAAAAGCAAAGCCTTAAGATCCTCTAGAACTTTAAGCTACTCCAGTTCTGGATCCTCAAAAGCTCTATACAGCTCTATAAATGACCTATCTCCAAACGCTTCTACCACCTCGCTACATACCAGAAAATCTTACAGGAAACGCTCCGCTAATAAACTAAAATCAAGCTCCTCTTTCGACCAAAAACGCTCCTCTACAATCTTATCCAAAAAATTCAACAAAAATAACATTAATAAATTATCTCTAGACCTTAAACAATCTCTAAATAAATTAAACTCAAATAACCCCACCAAGCTATCTTTAGACTTTAACCAAAGCTCAATCAACCTTAATCTCTCTCTCTCCAACTTTATCTCCTCCCCCCAATCCGACTTGTTTTCTATCCCTAAAGAGCTAGAATACAATATAGATAACCGACTTGCACCCCAAGCCCCTATATCAAACACCTCTCGAATGCTACTTGACTACGAAAAAAGTTTATCAAAAATAAATCTCTCCCCAAAGCTTGAGCTTGTTGGCCCCAACTTTATCAATGATGACCAAATTTGGAAAGATAGCCAAGATACCACAAATAAAACTATCCAATCATCAAACAGCTCGAATAATAACGACGATGACACTCACCTCGAAAATACCACAATCAACAACCCTATCCCCCATAATGACAATTCGGATAACCAAAACCAATACTTATCTAATTATTCAGATGGCCCCATTTCCACACAAAATTTCATCAACTCCCAACCCCAAACAAACACCTACTCAACTCAATTAGACTCTACCAACGCTCAGCTGCAAATAAATACTAAATCAATTCCACCCAACTCCAAAAAAATACACCCCCAAATAAGTAGTACTGGCTCAATCCCTTTGAATTCTCGTGGACCGATCGTCAAAAATATTTCTGCAACCCCTGATAATGAAAATAAATCTACCCCTAAACTAATCTCATCTGAAAATAGAGTCACCTCTCCAAACGCAAACAACAATAAAATGTATGGAGTTAAAATCGGTATGGATCACGCCAATTATGTATTAATGTATAACATGTTAACTGGAATCAGAGTCTCTGTTTCTAGATGTATGTCAAAGCTAAAAAAAAATGTCTCCCCTGCCGACTTCAAGGCCTCTCACAAATACTCTTTTGATGTTGTCGGTGATGAACAAGTCCCTAAGCTAGGCTGCTACGATTTCAAATTTAAAGATTACGCACCTGTCATATTCACTAAAATTAGATCTATTTTTAACCTCTCTGGAACTGACTACCTAATCTCGTTAACTGACAGATATATTCTCTCTGAAGTTGGATCAAGCGGAAAAAGTGGATCTTTTTTCTATTATTCCCAAGATCTACGCTTTATAATCAAAACTGTTAGCAAAACTGAACACAAATTTATGAGAGTCATCCTCAAAGACTACTATGAATATTTAAAACTAAATCCAAACACTTTACTCTCTAGAATTTATGGTCTCCATAGAATTAAAATGCCCCGCGGAAAAAAATTACACTTCATCGTTATGAACAATCTATTCCCTCCCGCAAAATTCATCCACAACCAGTTCGATTTAAAAGGTTCTTTTCTAGGTAGAAGAACTTTAAAGCATGATCAAGAAAACCCCAACACCAATAAAAAGGAATATGCTGCAGTTTGCCTAAAAGATTTAGACTGGGTTGATTTGGGTAAAAAACTTCAAATTGGTCCTAACCACAGAAATAAACTTGCTGAACAACTAGCAAAAGATGTAGGGCTACTGATGAGATTAAAAATTATGGACTACAGTTTGCTTGTTGGTATCCACGACTTAGATTTAGGAAATAGTTTTAAAGAATCTGATATTAGCACTAAAAGACGCCAAACTTTATCTCTATTCGATCCCAACATTACTGATCTGCCTCTCCAAATGAACTCTCTATCCCGCGTCAACACTATGCGAAATAAAGTAGTGAGAACCGACCCTATCGCTGTTACTATTCCCGCGATTTCACAAAACATAAAAAGAATAAATACAATTACAAACTCAACAACAAGTCAAAATGCTACTGGGCTAAATAATTCTTCTACAAATAATGAAAAGTCGCTAAACTTTTCTTCCTTACCAAAAAGAAACGACTCTGTAGATGATGATAATAACAATGAAAATAACCAAGATAGTTATTTCCCAAATTCAAAATCTAACTATAAAAATTCAAGTTCTATCAATACATTTAAACGAGCTGATAAGCATCTTTTATTGTCAAATAGCGCCATTACTAACACCAATCCAAATACACAATTATCACTTGATATTAATCCAACTGCAAGCTACTCTAATTTGATGCCTGAAGCTATACTAATGTCAACCATCCAAGATTTACAAAACGAGGAAAATGAAATAGACCTTGAAGGTGGAATTCAAGCAACCAACCTCAAAAACGAAAATTTAGGATACGTCTACTACCTCGGCGTTATTGATATTCTAACGCCATACAACTCGAAGAAAAGAGCCGAGAGTTTCTTCAAGTCTATTTGGTACAGTAAAAAAGAAGAGATAAGTGCCGTCAACCCAACTAAATACGCAACCAGATTCCTAAAATTCATTTATGGACAGTTCGATACTGCCACTTCCTCTAACTCGAATGAAAAAATGTCGGATGATTACTTGAACGAGCTTTTGGAAAATTTCATAAAGAACTCTGCTGAAATTAAATCAAGAAAATACTAGCTTTTTTTTATTTTTTCCTTTATACACTCTGTTTTTTATTTTAACTTTTATTTTTAAATATCGAATAAAACTGTGTATAAAGAAAATTTTTTTTTATTTTTTGAAGCTAAATATAAATTACCCAAACTTGTTAAAACACAAGGATTACAATGTATTAATTTTTGGTCCAATCAGTTTTCAATTTTATCTCCCTCGTTCCTCCTCCTTCTTCCCCACCTTGTTAACTCCAACACTAAAAAAATATTATATATTCAAGAAATTTATAGTCTTCTACCTAGTTCCTGAATTTCTAGCATATTGTAAAAAAATAAAAAAAAATTAATAATTAGAAAAACAAGATTAGATACCTGATATTAAAAAAAAAATAAAATTAATCACGAGAAAAAGAAAAGATATGTGTCAAACCTTGAACCCGCGCCCTTTATAGTTGATTTGCCCTTGTTTGCCATTTTCGTCGTCCCCGTCGTCGTCAATCCGGTGGCGGTTGCGTGTTCCGCTGTCTCTATATCCGCCTTCGTAAGCCGGGCGCGTATATGCACGTCCACCCCGACTTGCGCTCCTGCTCCTGCTCCTGCTTCTGCTGGTAGACCGGCGGCTTTTGCGGTGGGTGCCTAGCCTCTCGCTAATACGGGGCGGCTGCGCGCCACCGCTTCTGCCCTGATCCGCCGAGTTCCTGAACCCGTCTCTCCTGCCATATCTGCCTTTATACGTGTACGCTTTATCCAACCTAACCGTTTTAATCCCAAAAAAAAAAAAACAAGGGCGGGGGCATGAAATTAAAATAAAAGAATAGTTTTTTTTTTAGAGCAAATATGTATATATCTTTATTGTTGTTGCTTTTTTTTCGTCTTTCTAATTTTGTTTTTTTTTTAGTCAATGTGCACGCAAAAAAAAAAAGTACCTGTTTCGTCTGTTCTCGTACTGCTGCGTCTTGACGTACCTGTCGTCCTCCCACCGCGACCTCGGCGCAGGACCAACCGCACCCGTATCCGCGGATGCTGGCGCCCGTCTCTTATCATCCCTCGACCGTCGCTGCCTGGAACTTATATCAGCGTCATCGTACCGCCTGTCGCCACTACGTCTCGACCCGTCGCTCGCTTTTTTTATAGCTCTCTGCTTCCGCTTGCGCGATCGTGAGCTCGACGCGTCGCTGCTGCTGCTGCTGCTATCGCTGCTGCTTGATACTGAGCTCGAATCGCTATGTGAGTAGTGCGGCTTTTTTCTTCTCGCATATTTTTTTTTTCTCGATTCGCCACTGCTGCTGCTTCTGCTGCTGCTATCCGAACTCGACGATCTGGCTGAAATATCGTCACTTTTAATCCTTGCTGAATCAGCACTGTCTCTCATCTCGCTCTTTGCCCGGCTCGCCGCTTTTTTAACAGGAACGAGTTCGCCGCAGTGCGCGATCAAACACGTCACTGCAGGCTTGTACTTCTTCTTCTGCACCTCCGCACTATCGCCTCCGCCAACTAGCTCGACACCGTTCAGTTCGTCAACGACTTCAAACCCGCTAATCACCTTGCCAAAAACTACATGCTTTCCGTCTAAATGGCTACAGTTACTGCTCGTTGTTATCAGAAACTGCGTTCCGTTCGTGTTTGCGCCTTTGTTCGCCATCGTCAGCAAATACTTCGAGTCATGGCTAAGCTCAAAATTTTCATCTATATCAAATTTTTTTCCCTTCTTTTTATTTAGCCAAGCGAAAAAAAATAATAAACAAAAAATTTTTTTTATGTATCTGCACATGACTTACCTTCAAAGACATCGCCGTATATGCTCTTTATACCAGCAGTTACTCCCTTTTCAAATGCTGATACCCGATACAAAAAAAAATAATAATTAATTGACATTATATCTTTACTAATAACCAATTATTTTATTAGTTTTGTTTAATAAAAATTTAAGGCTTTTTAGTGTATCTATAATCGCCAAATTACCTCCGCCTTGAATTATAAAATCGGGAACGATTCTAAAGAAAAAAAATAGCTATCTTTAAATTTTCTCAATATGTGATAAGTTTTTAAATATTGCTTCAGCGCCAATGTACTAGATATTTGTTAAATAGCTAAAAATAAAAAAATGTATATTTTTTACCTATTAAACTGTAATCCTTTATAATGTAAATTTTTGGGACTTTCATTCAAAATGAATGTTTCTCCTATATAAAATTTATAAAAAAATATATTCTCGATAAAAAGAGGAGGATTCTATAGCGATAAATGGATAAAAATAAACATACCTGTGCACAAGACCCTAAAATTTTCAGCTGTTTTCGGCACTATATTCTTAAAAAGCTCAAAAACTATTCTTCCACCTAAAAATTAATTAGTAATTTAGAATTATAATTTTAACTAATGCGTAATTAAACTCAATAATTCGCAGGATAATCAAAGTAAAATCAAGGTTGATATACATGGCAGCTAATCACATAAATGAAAATCTGTAAAACTTTTGAATTTAGTAATTTGTCTAAGCGTTTGGGATATGAATTTAAATTAATAAGCAGATATAAATTAACTTGCATGTTCGGCCATCGATCTCGACATCGAAAAAAACTCTAGGATTCATAGTCAAGTAGAACAAGTTAACAGTACCAATTTTAAATTAAATAATGACTAATAATGATAAATATAGCAACAAAGAAGATTCCTGAATTCAATTACTGTTTTTGTTTTATTTTCAAAAATAGTAAATATTAGTGCGAAGATTTAAATGCTATGATCCAACTTATTTGAGTGTTGGTATTTTATTGGCTGCTTTTTCTTAAAATTCTGAAAAAATACATAAAGTTTTTGATTATTTGGGAGTTAATTGTAATATAATTGGCGGTAATTTGTCCATAAGCGATAGTTTTTTTTATAATTAATTGAGTGATTTACATTACTGAAATCAAACAAACTCTACCAAACTAAAAAAAATAATTTCAAACTATATGAACAAATTTATACTTTTAGTAAATAATTTTGCGACATATAACAAATTCTAAAAACAATCATTAAAATATTTAATTTCGCTGCTCTATAATTCATTCATTGCTTTTTCTAGTAATGGAGTTTCGAATAAACTGAGCTCTAATTTAATGTCAATTTAAAGACCAACGTATGCAAATAATGAATAGTGATATTAGCTATATTTTAATATTGGTCCATTTTTTTTTGTTAAACTTGAAGAGAAATTCAAAGTGATTCGGTGGTATCAATTTTAGCATTCAAATATACATTGTAGCTTTAAATTAATACTCTAAACCCAAGGTAGATTTAAGTTGTATATTTTTTGGAATACAAAGATTAAAATACGTATATCCCTGTGAATATTTAATTTTCTGGTGTTATAAATACATATTTAAATAACTCTAGGATCTCTATAGTTTAATAAAGCTTTTTGAAATTTTATTAAGGCAATTTGAGCCTAGAATATGTAATTCAGTACATCAATATATTTACCCTCTATCTCAAAAATTCATAAAGTTTATTCATTGCGCTAAATAACTGAGTAAATTTTCAAGAAATACAGCAAAAAACTACCAAATTCCTTCCAGTTATATCTCAGTATATATCTAGTATTTTTTTTTAATCGTTAATAAAAGCTAGTCAAAAATTTTTTTCTAATTTTTTTATTATTTTAACTAAAATTGAATTTCATAAAAAGTCTATTATATCTAACTCATCCTTCTCCAAGAAATATTCCATTTATTTTTAGCAATTAGTCAATATATTACTTTTATATTAATGTCAGTGCAAAATCCGAATTTTAAATATTACTGTAGTAATCTAAGCATCCGAGTACTTGCTCGAGGTTAAAAATAATAGTAATCACATCGGAGGATATGAGAGAAGTGGAAAAAAAGGATTTATTACTCAACCGCTTCACTCAGCTTGTAGAAAAGGTTTGATAAATTTTCTTCGCTTGGAGCAAATGGAATAGCCTGTTTCAAGCAGCTGAAAAAGAAACTAATGATTTCATTAACTTGCAAAAGTGGGAATGGCGTATATTGGAAAAGTTGAATCTGCTGAATAACGTCTGATATCTGGCGGTGTTTTAAAAAATTTATCATGCCTTCAGTATTTTCGTGAAGCTCAGGGTTCCCATCCTCGATAAACGTCAAATCACTCAAAGCCAATCCTATAAAAGGGATTGCTGGCGGTGAAATGCTTTTTAGGGATTCGCGGTAGTTAGAATAGTTCTTTGAGCTTGACATAACACTGCAAAGAGAGTTGAAGGCGTTTAGCGTTTTTGGAGAAAGGGACGACCAAGTTTGTTTAAGTCTTTCAATAGGCGTTGACTGAAGCGCTCCAATAATACTCATTAGACCATTGTAGTTGTTCAAGATCCATAGTTTTTGGCCCAAGTCGATGAAGTACTCCAGGAATTTAACCCGCATGTCTAGTTCGCCATTTTTTAGAATCATTGAGATCACAAAGTTTGAAAATCTTGTTGAAAATGCGGATACGGCCCGCAAATTGTATGCAATTTCTATTGTAAGTCCGTTTACTGCCTTTGGATTAGCTGCGCTTGTCATCCACGCTTTGCGCAAAAATTCTGCAGGTCTAACCTTATTTAACAGCGAGTAATCGATTATACATATCTGTCTTGCCAGCTCGTTAGTATCGATATGTATTAAAGATAGATAATTATCAAGGGGCTGTTCTGGAAGAATAGGTTGTGGGGGAGGAGAGTTAGGAAAGTCTCTTATTCTCTTTCGAGCGCTCATGTAACCGTAACTCTGAGACAAATATCCAATCTTCTGCTCTAGTTCGCTTCCTAACTGTATCGAATTATTTGATTCCATACTTGAATCCAATCCTTCTATTTTTTCTAAATCTGAATATTCGTCGCTGTTATTACCGGTTGTATTGTTTTTGATCGAACCACCTCCTTTTTTTGCCTTTAAAGAGCCGTCAAAACTTTTTATTAGCTTGTTAAAACTCTCCACAGTTTTTATTAATTGTTTAGCCATTGCTGGTTGTGATATTATCATTATAGTAGATGCGAATAACCTAAGCATTTCAAGCGCGTCCAAGTCACCTTCGATATTATAATAAAAATACTCCTTTAGCCATCTCTTCAAGATATTGAACACTCGAATTCTTACTGGGATAAGTTTACGTTGTTCCCAAGTAGCAAAATCTTTCTGATTAAGTTCAGCAGGGGGTTCAATTGCATATCGCTTAAATAGAAGGCCGAACACGCGCGGCGTTGTTGTGAATGAATGGTAAGTTAGCATAAAAGTACTTACAAATTGGGTATCCAGTACATCATGCGCAGTTAGTCTCTCAACCATTGCTGATAATGTTCCTGCTTTAACAGATCCATTCGGTAAAATAATCAACTCGTCATCTTTATAATCGTATTTCAGAAACCACGCCTGTGTATTTTGAGATGAAATAACATATGAATGCTGATTTTCTTCCTGAGGATTTGTATTATGTTCTGATTTTTTGCTTACGACTCCGTCCGAATCTTCAGAGTTTAAAGTGAATGTAGATATAACCTTCGAATATACTGAAGATTTAGACGTGTTAAAGTCAGCCATGCTGTACATTTTTTTTGGGCTTTTTGGGCTTTTTGGGCTAGGCAAAGAATAAGGGTCTTTGCCTTTATAGTTTGAAAAATAATTACTGCCAAGATCAAGCTTATCTGAAAGCCTGAGATTCGCATGGCTCTTTGAATTTCCAAAGTTTGAAATGCTTTTATTTATTTTTCCAAAGAATAAGTTTTTCTTTTTTTTAGAGCTTTCTATTGAAGAAGTGTATGATTTGGATGATATGTTTGACTTATTTAATCTATTTGAGTCGAGCTCATTGGTTCTCGGGTCCTTATCATCGCTTTGTTCAGATTCTTTAGGTATTATAGGTATAGATTTTTTGAAATCCGAATAGTTATTAGACTCTATTCCAGAAGTCTCAGTATCTATTTTAACCGATTTCTTTGGCCTATGCGAACTTTGCGGCGGTAACAGACGACTTAATGACAGGTACTTGTATAAGCTATTAAGAATTTTTCTAGAGCATGAGTCTAATATCAGCTTTGAAGACATCCACAAGCTAAAGCATAGTTTGTCGAGATGTTGAATTAAAATAAAAAGAGAATCCAAGTTCATTAAAATTTTTTTAGAAAGAGCTTCATTTAACTGAATCAGCGTGTCTATATGTATAGGATCTTCATTTGATGGTTTATTAATGACATGAACCAAATTTTTGAAGGAAGGGTCAGAATCGCCTATTCCAAATAATTCATCGTGGGTGAAGCTGGATTCGGTATATTCCTTTAAAGAAGTATCGCGAGTTTGTATTGAGGGTCTTCTAAAAGAAATCGGTGATGTACTATTAAGGCTTATAGGGCTTATAGGACAGTCCGGTAGGTTGGTATATATAAAAGAGTTAACAAGATCTAATTTGACTGTATTATTGTTATAATGGAACGGAATTAGTTGCTTTCTTGACTTTATATTTTTGTCAATCTCTTGATTAAAATAAATAAGCTGTGGCGAAAGAAATGATAAATCCTGTGTCATTGAAACTGCTTTTACACAGCTAGATACAAGTTCATCACGTTCACTTTGAAATTTTGGCAAATAAGATTTTTTCTTTTCTGAAGAAAATATTTCACTTGAAGAAAACAGCGTGGTATAATTTATTTTTTGTGGATTAGGAGATTTAGAGCCTTCACTTAAAGCGTCAGCTAAAGTGATTAAATTATCGTCAAGGCCACAATACGAAACAATTTTTTCGATTTTACTAACTTCATTTACAAAAGCGCCAACAGAAGATACTATTTTTTGACACCTAGTTGTCAGATCAGGTATCTGGTAAACAAACTGCGAGTTTGACTTCAAATTTGAATGAGAATTGTCGCCAATTGATGAAAAATAGCTTGACCTTTTCGAGTTAATACCTAAAATAGGCTCAATATTTTGGTACGAAAAAAAATCCATTGAGGTTTTGACTGACTGTTCAAACGCATTTAATGCATTGGCCAATTTTATAGACTCGGTTTCAACACTGTTTACTGAGTTTAAGATAAGTACTGGTATACTTTTTTTAGTAGCATCCTTGTTAACGTAGAAAAGATTCTTCGATTTTTCAAAAATCTTTTCATAGTCTGATTTTAGTACGTTAGTAGATCCAAAATGGATCCCATTGTTAGGATCTGTAGTTGAAATTGACATTTTATTTTTAGGTGGAGATGCTAGAGAAATTTTAGAGCCTATATTTGGATCTTTAGATTTAAATAAAATACCGTTTCTTTTATTTTGAAAATCTTCAAGAGACTTACTACCATTTAGTCCACGAAAAAACTCAAAATTACCAACTTTAGACCCATTGAATTTGGCATCTATAATGCTGCTTTTGCTATTTAAGATATTTTTAATCTGGCTTGATTTACTTTTCTTGAGAGTTTTCAAGTTTTTTGGAACATTTTTATAGTTCTCAAGATCGTTTAAGGTAAGTTGTGCAATTGTGAATCCATTCTTTTGTGCTTCAGAGATAAATTTGTTTGTCTTTGATAGCAAAACAATTGCATTTGATTTCAGCCTTTTTTCGGAATCAGGAGGAGGCCAAGTTCCAGAGGCGACTGCAGCAGATAGTAGTAAATCACACCCATGGTTAATTAGCTGTCTAGTATGATATCGAATAAACAGTCCATTTTCGTTATTTGGGCAATTAAGAATGAATATAACCTGTTTGATGGAATAAATTATTTCTTCAGCGCATTCAATGTAGCTAACTTTGTTGCTTGAAATAATAGCATGGTCAAGCAAACTCACGCAGTACGTGATACTAGTTGATAAGATTTCCCAAGTTACTTTTGGAATTACTGAAGGATTTTTTCTGAAATTTTCGAGTAGATCATTTATAGTTTTATTAGGGTTAAAGAGGCTTTTTTTAATGCTTTGAAAGTCATAAAACTTGAATCTATTTGGACTAATTTCACGTTCTTTACTGCATATTAATGCAGCTTTTAGGAATTCTTTACCAGAATCATGATTATGTATTGTCGACGAGTCTTTGGCCTTTATCGACAATTCGTTTAGATAATCAGCTATCATGGAGCCTGACTTATCAATAGGTAGTTCAAAGCTTGTTTTATCAGAAATTAAATCGCAGTAATAATCGAATTTCGATAAAGTACTGCGTTTTTCCCAATACGGAGGTAACTCAAGATTTTGAGTGCTTTCAGTTTTATTAAGTCCAGGAATGTTTGTAAAGAATGTTGAAGTAAATCTAGAGTTTTGTAGAAAAGAATCAGCTCGATTCCTGTAAAAGACACCGCTGTAATTTGTAGAAGTGTTAATGTTTGAATAATTTGTACCCTAAGAGTTTTTAAATATAAATTATTAGATATAAACAATCCGAAATTTAAAGGCATGTTATTAGAATGAGTATAGAGTCATGATGAACATTAAGAGGAAGAAATTTTGTTAAATCTATGCTTACATTGCTGTCAAATAAATAAGAAGTGCTAAAATCTAGATCAGTGTCCTTATCGAAATTTATGGGAGAATCAGCAGAGATGATCGAGTCGAGGACGGTTTCAGCCTTGGAAGGCTTTCTGGCAACTTTTTTATATTCATCTTTAAAAAGAATGTCAGATGTGCCGGAAAAGTCTGTTTTAAGCTTAGGCAATCTAAAGAAGCTACTTTTCTTTTTCGAAGCTGCTCCATGATGAATCGGGGGTGGGTATTCTTTCATCCCTGTTTATATGCGCTTATGTGGGTGAATATATGATATTAAACGAGAAATAAAAGTATTCTTATATCTGAATTTGGATTTGAGTTTGATTAGATATTGGATATGTTATACCTCTTCATTTCCGAAATTCAAAATGAGCAAAAAAAGGAATCCAGTAACAAAAAGAAAACGTATTGCTTAGTAAATCTTATACTAACAATAAAGCATGCGCAGTGGTTCTAATCAATATAGCGGACGGCTACGCCTCATCCATAATTTATAAGGCCACATCCGCGAAACTTAGCTATGTAGTTACTAGAAATGATTTATCTAATTTAGAGTTTTAATATTTCTAAAAATAAACATGCCTATAATTTAAAGTTTTGAATTGAAAGCCATTTTCTGTTCAATCAAAACTCTGGCTTTTTTCAACATTGATATTACTGGCAAATTAAATTTGGTAAATTAGCTTTTCTCGAGTATTTATTCACTTATTCTCAGGGTTGGTATTAATTAAGCTCTAATTTCTGCTTATAGCCGAAATATAACCATATTCAGACCCTGTGCACAAGATAACTATAACTAAATCTCGCGATGCTTTTCTATGGTGTAACCACTTTATACCTTCTCAATAGAAAGCGCTATATTTCCCGTAAAATTTGCAAACCACCGATTTATCAGCCCAATTGCACGTAATTGCAGCTACGCTTCACAGAATTCTATAGCTCTAAAAACATCAATTCACATAAAAAGCTGAAATAGAAATTACCAAATACATGCTAGCTTGGTAGATATTAGCTGATTATATTATAAAATCATCTTTACATCTTAGGTAACACCTGAACTTGATATTATCTAAAGTTCAAACACTTGCTTTGGAATCTAGCTACTTTTCAATTTTTCAATTATTAAATATTGTACTTGCAAAAACCCAATCCAATAGAATAGTTATACACTAAATACCATTTCAACCACGTCACAACACCTGTATTTTTACTAACTCAATTAACAGTGCACAAGTATAAATTTTCGTATTTATGATATCTGGTACACATAAATTACCTCATAAGATTCTCGTAGAGCCTAGGTTTTGTTTTTTTTTTGATGATATATTTGTACTTTAAAATAAATGACACAAGACACACCTTGATGATATTGCACAACTACTTTTTTAATGTAAAGATTGTTTGAACAGTACACGGATGTGTATTAAAAATTAATCAACATCTTATTAGCTTATTTTTGCGATTCTTGGACGAAGTAGGCCTTTTCACTACCTCTTCTTTTTCCAATGCTGAATATTTGATGTCGTTGGTTGAATTCCTCATCTTATTTGATATTGTTTTATACTAACAGCGGTAAATTAAGTTATTATACTTCAGAATAATAGATGCAGATTTGCTTAGAATTCAAAAGAATTTCGTCGCAAAAGGCTTTTTGTTAAGGGTTGGTGATTTTTTTTACAAGCTGCTATATCTTTATAAATAATAAGTAGAATTTAGCAATTCAAAAAAAAAAATTCATTCGTAAATAAGTTTATAAGTAACAGTATATTAGATAAAATTTATAAAAAAAAAAAAAGCTATTAGCTGTTTTTATTACAAGTATACTACTTACTGTACGGTTGGTTTCCTACATGAATGCTCCAACCTGATTCTAGTTATACAATTAATTGAATCAAAAGATTATTAAAAGTCTTTATGTTTAATTTGGAATAGTATTATTTTTATATATTACCACAAAATTCTCTTTAATTTTAGAGATAAAATTTAAAGTTGAACAAATTTAGGATGATATTATACCTTTTTTAGTTCACACTTTACTATAAATATTTTTTAATAGAATAATATAAAATCAGAAATATCTACCACTATTATAGAATAATACAGATAGAAATTATTAATAATAGTACAAATAAAAATTTTATATTCATCAGCAATTCACAAAAGCACTTGGTATTATTCACATATGTGCTTAATAAAATTATTAGTATTCTTTTTGAGCTATCATTAGTTCAGCTATATTGCACAACATAAAAATTAATAAAGATATTTTACAAGGTAGCTAGATATTATCCACTTTACTTGTAAAAATAATAAACAAATGAAATAACTAGTGCAGAATTTAATAAATATTTAGTATAATTCAAATATAAAATTTTCGTTAATTGATTTATAAACTATCAAAAAGCAACAAATTTTTAGTAATATGATTACTAGGAAATAAATATTATGCTTCAAATAAATAATCCAAAAAAAAAATCTTTTTCTTTTATATATAGTTCAAAAACAAAAACTGTTATTAGCATTGTAGAATAATATTATAAGGAATGCAAGTAATATATTCCAACTTTTGATTTTAATCCCATTTATTAATATTAAGGTCATACGTGTTGTTTTTAACTGGTTGAATTTTCATTCCTACAATCGCACTCTACTATAAAATTATACGATCCATAATCGCCTACTGTAAATATTCAGCTCGGATGATCAAATTCGTTGATCTCCAATGAAAAAAAAAAAACTTTAAAAACATTATAATTAATATTTAAAAAATTAATTTTACTATTTTTAAAAATAATTAAAACGATTGATATTTTAATTCGGTTAATAGCTACATTTTCATTTCGTTTAGCTAGATAATACTTATCTTGCTTTTGGTAATTTTAAAAATATACTATCAGCTCATTCCTTAGCAAATTAGTTGAAAATTTTGTTGACGAATTTTCTTGATGGTGAGCTTTATTTATGACTACTTAATAGATCAGTTATTAATCTTGCTTAAAGCAATAATGAAATTCGTAGGTTTATCAGTTCATTGATTCCATCACATTTTCTTCAAAAATAATGTTATAACCCTTTCTTGCTTATTAAAATTATATAATTACACATAAATTATCATTAGGCTATTTATGCTAACTCTTATCAATTATAATACGTAGTAGAATATTAACCAATAAAAAAACTATCACGTTAGTGATCAGTAAAAACTATTAATAGATAGTAGTAAACTATAATACTGACAAGATTATAAAAGGATCTTATGGACGCACCTAAAAAAATATTATATTAGCTTTATAATCGTTTTATTTAATTTACTATTAATTATACTAGCTTGCTTATGAATTAAAATAGTAGAATGAGTGTTATAAATCAAATACTCGCTAGTCCTTTTTACATAAAAATATGATAGAAGAATTTAGCAACATCTCATTCGGCCATTAGATTGGCTGATGAACTAATTTTTGAATGAAGTTTGTTTTTTGTAAAATATTTTATGTTTTTTCCATGATATAGGATTTATACTAAATAATTAAATCTGTCATGGAGTGAGTATATAACCGAGTGAAAAAATAAAATAAGATATAATGTTTTCGGCGTAAATAAGAGGTAAATAAAAATAAATCGAAATACAATTCTTAATTTTGCAAACTACAAAGAATAACGAGTGGGAAAAAAAGCGATTCTAAATTGAAGATATGTAGATTATTTTAAATTTTTCAAATACAAATAAGATTAGAACTTTTATAAACCAATCAAATATCAAGATATCAATATAGAAAGAAAATTACACTGCCAGGCTTAAATTTTTAGAATATACAACAAAATAGCAAGAAACGATGATAAAAAAGCTGAACAGGGAGATCGTTTAGATCGCTCTCGAGTTTTAGCTTTTAGTTTTTTATAACTAATTAATATAATAGTCTAAATAAATATATATAAATAGAATCAAGAATAAGTAAAATTTATTTAGTAAACTTAAAACTCATAGCCTCTATAAACCAAAAATTTGGTTTAAACTTTAAACATTACTTACTTTAAAAGCTTTATATAAAAAAAATTAGGAAAAAATTTTACACTTAAATCAAGATTAAGAAGTATATTTTACTCTCTCGATTATCATAAGCACTAGTTTACAGCTTATAAAAACTGGAAAAAAATTCATTTTATATAATTAGAAGATTCAGTTACTGCGGCTGAATTCTTATGTTCTTTTTAGCATATTCTCAAAGGGCTCATGTTGATATTGAATTTAATTTTATTTGTAGATTTGTTAATAATTATTATAAAAATAAAGGCAGTTTAAAATTTGATACACAGTTGATTTAATTATGAAAAACAAAATTTTTATTAATAGCAATCAGAGCAAAAAAAAAAGCTAAATTTTCAAATGAAATACTAGATTCTTGTGTTTAGCCTTTTTTACATTTTTTATACTTTTCTGGTTTCATCTCAAGTTTTGTGGTATGTATTTTGTTATATTAACTATTTTAAATTTAATTTTATTGATTTTTTCATTATTTTGTTTCATCAAACTTTCAATTTTAGCTTGGAATCATTATTTTAATCACTACAGTTAAATTTTAAAAGATTATTTTCAGAAAATAATAGAAGAGTCCAAAATTGTAGAATCAGCTTTCAAAGAGAATTGTTCGACTGGTTCTAAAATTCCACATATATATTTTTTTATAAAACTAAATTAAATCCTCAATCGAGAATAAAGGCAGTGTTACATTAAAAATAACAAAAAATATAACAAAAAAAACACTTTAGTAAAAACAAAAATGATGGTAAAAGCTATTTCCAAATTCAGTAAATCGGATGTTTAAAAAAAATAAAAAAAATTTATTATAAGTTTATATTTATTTATAATCTTTCTCTTTACGAGATAAAATTTAGATAAAATAATAAATCATTAAAATATTAAGCTGAAGAAGACAAAAATTAAATGCTTAAATTTTCTATATATTTTGAATAACTTTGTTAGATAGGTTTTTAGAATTATAATATCGACTTTTAGTGGATCTAATACACCTAAGTATAATTTCTGATATTAAATTGGACGATTTTTTAATAGATAGTAAGCTAATTGATATTAATCATTAATTTCCAATTCATATCTAAAAATATAAAGACTATACTATTATAATAATTTATTTTAAAGAATGTATAAGATATTATACTATTATAAAAAATATTGATTCATCAGCATTTAGTATTTAAGGCTATTTATTAAAGAAAAGAAATTTTCAGATATATCAAATAAATTTAAAAAAAAAATTCTTAAAGTTTTTACTTAGCTTAACATGTTTAATATAAAACATTTTTATATTTAGAAAAATTTAACAACGTTTAACAGTGAAATTGAAACTCATTTTTAATTATTTGCCATAAAAATCTTGGATTATAAAAAAAAAATTAATTAATAAGT
Source organism: Smittium culicis (assembly GCA_001970855.1). NCBI lineage: Eukaryota > Fungi > Kickxellomycota > Harpellomycetes > Harpellales > Legeriomycetaceae > Smittium > Smittium culicis. Next base: position 17,806 of record LSSN01000564.1, on the reverse strand, counting down.
TTTACGCCATATAAATTTTTTTTATTTGTAGATCTTATGAATTTTTGAGAATTAATCATTTATTGTTATAAAATCACTCTACTGAAATATTTAAATTTAAATAAGTGAATAAAACCTTATATACAGGTTAAACTTGTAAAATAAATAAAATTCTCAGTTTTTTCGCATTATGAAGGAACTGCTTCAAAAAATCAAAATAGAAATCATTTATACATAAAAATAGCATACTTTTAATATTGTAAATTATACTGTTTTCTTAAAACTGCGGCGAATAGTAATGATTTATAAATAGTGATATAATTAAAAATGACCTTTTATATGAAATATTCTTGAGGGTCTTCAATTAGTTTCATAAAAATCGGTTTTTATTATTTTAATAAATGTAAAAAAAGAAGTAAATATAAATATTCATAAAATTTATTTAAATTAAACTCATAAAAAAATTTTAATTTTTTGTAGGAGAAAAAAATTCGAGCACTTTTAATATATATAATTAAAGATTTATAAATAATTAAACAGAAAATATTTTATCCTTTAAATATACGTATTCGGGTTGTATTTAAAAAAATATAAATTATATGTTTATATTAACATATTTTATAAAATTTACTAGTACTAATTAAATATAAAAATAATTTTAAAATGAGGCTATAGTATTAGAATTGCTAAAAGTTTAATATTACTAATTTCCAGTTTATTATTATTTATATTAATTGAAATATATTAGCTTAAAGCATAAAAAAGAAATATTTTATAACTAGAGGTTTTTTTTTGAATAAATTAAATTCTATTTCAAATAAACTGAGTACTTTTGTAGATAAATTGAAATCGCAACCATTAAAGCCAAATATTATATGATTTTTCGCATAAACTATAACCATTAAAACCTAATATTATACATATAAATAAAGGACAATCAAATTATTTCTCAGACTACAGCGAAAATCATAGAAATAGACGAAAAAGAAGTAACATAGAAAATTCATAAAAATTAGAAAAAATAAATTTTAACATCAGGAATATGTTATAAAAACATTAATATTATGTGTCAAATATTTGTGCACCTGGATCAGGAAAGAAAAAATTGTATTTAACATATAAAATTCCTTTTTATTTTTTTTCTATGAAAAGAAATTAGTATCAACTCATTTTTATCATAATTTTTTTATTTTTTGGTATTTTCTTTATTTTATATCGGATTATTTTGCATCCAAGGCCAAAAGCTTTCTTATTGTGTGCTATTTCACAATATGAATCATTTATGAGTTCATAGTTAAAATTAAAAGCTATTTTATCTATACCAATTAAATCATAAGTTTGATCTTTGAATTTGTTCAAATAGCTACTTCTGTTTATGATTTTCACATTTCATACCTTTTTTTGGTGTTATGAGTACATTATTTATTTAATCGTAACAATTTTTTTTTCTATAAGCAAAATTTCAAATTTTCTTTATTTTAAATATCGATATATTTTTTTTTATGTTTATTATCTGTATAATTATCATTAGTATGAAAAATTTTAAGCTAAATATTAATAGAAAACTATATACGTAGAAGTGAAGAGCATTCCTGATATATTACTCTCATTTATACTCTTTACTTGTATATTTTCGTGTCTACTTTTCAAATTTGATTTTAATAAAGCAATAAATTCAATTTAACACGTTAACGTGTCATATAAAAACTTTCAAACTTGATCAATTCAGTAAATTTTTTTTTAGAATTTAGTGATTAAAAAGTTACAATAAAATCACAAGATGAATTTTAAATACATAACGTTCAGGGAAAAAAAACCTTATATAAAGTCAGGAAAATTCCTAAGACAAGGGGGATATCGAAAATTTTTAGGAATATAATTTTTTTCTTACTGAGACAAAGAATTGCAATACTAATTTTTTATAAATCTAGTAGATTTTTCTCTAATTTTTTGATCAACTTTATAAATAAAAAATATATAAATTAGCCTACGATAACCAAATCAAAACTATAACCAATTAAATATAAATACCCTAAAAAAAATTACACATACTAAGGCCAAAGTCATTTCAGCCCTCAACAAAGTTTCAAGAACCCTGAAGAATTAAGGCGCAGTAGCTGTAACTTCAAAATATATCTTTACTATATATTTTCAGCATAATTAATTTCTATTGCTATTTATATAATTTTTGTTACTTTATATTTAACAATATATATTTTCAGCATAATTAATTTCTATTGCTATTTATATAATTTTTGTTACTTTATATTTAACAATATATATTTTTAATTTGTGAAAAAAAAACTGCTTAACAGATTAGGTAAAAACACTAAGGTTTTATTTTAAATGGAAATTCCCTAGCTTTTTATACCATTTTACTAACACAAAACGTTTTTAAATATAGGAGATAAGTAAATATAAATAAAATAAACTTTATGAATAATAATCATTATATAGTAATTTTTTCGGACTATTGAAAATGGTAAGTATTATTTATTTTCATGGATTTATTTCTAGATTTGAAGCTTAGAATCGGAAAATTTATTTTATATATCAAAAATATTTTTAAACAAATTGAAATTTTCCAGAGTCAATTTTAATTTTTAAATAAAAAACTTTTTTATAAGCACGGGTTATTTATATTTTTAGAATTTTTATGTGTCTTTACTCGATTATAAAGATATTTAGGATCACTATTTGACCTTGAAACTATAGGATGACGCGTGCAAAAAGGGATAAAATTTCTTAGGTCTATATATTTAAACATAGCATACATGAATAGAAATAGTTTATTTAATTATATCATAGGTTAATGTTTATGTGATCTAATAAGAACAAATTGTACGACCGTAAAGATAAAAATTATATGCTAAAGCTCCAGCTCCTTCAACCGATTCCCAATAGGCATATAGACGATAGATCTGCGGAAGGAGGTCGCATGGAAATCAGTTTTTTGAATATTTTTATTGTTTTTTCGAATACTTCTAAATTATACTTAATAAAATACCCTCAGGAAAAATTTTTTTGCTCGTACTAAATAAAAGTGCCGAAATCTTAAAATTTTCAAATTGAAACTAAGTTGTATTAAATTTAGTTTTGCTATTATATCTTTTTTAACTTCATAATATTCAAGATATCATTATATATTTTAGCCTAAATAACCATAAAAATGTGAAAGATATTCAGATAATATAAAAATTTAAGTAATATCGTCGATTTTTTAAGGGATTTAAGATGGATAAAATGCGTTCAACTCATCATTAAAAGACTCAGTTGTGAACATAAGATCGATATTTTTTTTGAAGGCGCTAAAGATAGAATTTGGATGAAAATTATGTGCTTATGATCCTATTATGTAGCCAATTAAATGAATTATTATCCTATAATTATATCTCGAAGAGATTAAAAATATGCTAGATCTTGAAATTTTGAGGGAAAATAAGAAATTTAAAAAAATTCAGAATCTGGAATTAAACAAGTTAATTTAGAAAAATAGTAAAAAATTTGAAAATATAAATGAGCCAAAATAATTGTATTTTAAAGCTATTCTTTACATTATATAAATATAAGTCTTGATTATATCCATATCGAATATAGTTTGGTTCTGAGGTAAATTTCAAGAAGAATTTTTATAATAAATATGATCGGATATTTATATACACAGTATGGTATATTATCGTAAATATTTTCTAGAACCATAAAATTTTATCAATTTATATATTTTTGAAATGATATTAGTTATTAACGAATAAACATATAACTGATGAGTTTTTTCTATATTTACAAGTTTTTTTTAAAGTTATTTTAAATAATAATAATTTTTTATTTCAAAATTATTTTATCTAGAAAAAAACTGCTTTTTATATAATAATTAGTCAAATATATTAATTTAGATTTAGTTTTAACGTATAATTCAGCGATTATATAATGAAATTTTTAAAATTTCCGATTAGATATTATTAAATAATAAACTATTCAGTAATATTTTCACTATGTTCTGAATTATACTCCTGACTGTGTAAGTAGAGATGATTTTTACTTTTCTAATATTTATATATACACTTTATATGATCTTTTTAATAGTTTTTTTTTATTTGTTTAAGCATGCTAACAACCCTAAATAAATTGAATTTTCTTCAGTATAAGATAAAATTCAGCTTATCAGATATAAGATATTGATGTCTTATTTATTAAATAAGATTTCATGAGTTGAATACACAATATTCTAAACAATTCTATAACTTTCTCTAATGATTCGAATCGTATTCACAAAATGCTAATGATTTCTAGGAAAAATTATAAAACTCTATCGAAATATCTAAGGTTTATTTTTCACATTGTAGAAACGTAAAATTATAATTCGAGTATATTTGGCTAATAATTATTTTATTAGCAAGCATTGAATGATTATGCAATACTAATAATGCATTCTTGACTTTTGATTTTTTATTTTATCAGGCGTTTCTTTTATTGGAATTAGATAAAAAAAATTCATAAGAATAATAAAAATGTTTATTTTTTTTTCTTTAATCTCGGGATCTAGTATTTTTTATACTAAATTTTATAATAAATGATTATCAAATGTAAATATAACAACCTAAATTCGCTTGTTTAACTTGAATACTATGATTAATAAACGATAATTACCATCTATTTTGATATTAACAGATTGAACGAGGAAAATTGTGCTCTACTAATATATTCTATTCCATTTTATATTAAGAGTGATTTCATCTATTTCTATAATTTTGAAAAAATATACCTCCTTTATATCCAAAAATTCTTTGAATAATATATTTATTAATAGAATTTTAAAAAATTTAGATAGCGATTTCATTTTTGATCGAAAAAATACAGCTGATGAGATATTTATTTATTATTTTGTCTTATATAACTTGATATCCAAATTTAAAAAGGTAAAGAATATAGTTTAATATTCATTTTTTATGGTCTTGATTTAAAAATTGACAATTCTATTTTGTTAAAATTAAATTAATCTGCTTTTGATGGATTGAAAGGTATTAATATGACTAATCAGGAGTTATAAAACTACGAGTTCAATTTCGATTATTTCGTTATAATAAGCTAAATATATTACCCTAAAAGTTTAATTTAATTATTATTTCTTATATTTCCGATTGTATTATCTTAATCAAGTATTTATAACTTTAAAATTATTTCTAAATTTTTACTAGTTACCTCAAAAAATTAATGTTGATAAATATTTTTGTTTAAATAAATTGATAAGATAATGTCAAAAAATTTATAGTTTTTCTATTTAGGAATTCCTTTATTACCTAGGTATAATAATTACTTACTATGTGGTATTATCAAATTGTTAGCATTGATATTTTATTATTCTTATGACTACTTTCCTAATGACCCATTGCTCAATATTTCGTAAATTATGAAGGTTTATTTGGGAAAATTTTTTATATAAATCCAACATAAAATACACGTTTAATATGTTTTTATAGTTCAATCACAATTGTAAGATCAATATTACAACAATGGATTTCTTGATATATATTTATTTTAATAATGATAGTACAGTTATTATTTATCGAATCTCATTTTTTAATTTAAATTGTAAATTATTAGTAAAAGATTTTAAAAATATCACGATTATTAGATGATATCAAAAGATTTTTTCTGAAAAGATGATAAATGTTTTTTGTTCAAACACAAAATAAATATGCTATTTGTGTTATTAATGATAACAAAAAAATCTAAAAACATTGGTACTGTATAAGAAATGATTTATTTAAATTTAGTAATTTTTTTATATAATACTATTGTATGATTATAAAATAAAAAATTAATTCAAAACTAAATTTTATTCCGCTCCTTGAAAGTTTTTCTTGTGAGAGCCAATAGTATTGAATAAAATTTATGATTTTTATTTCTTATCTACTACTCATTTTTTTTTCGCCTTTTATTAATAAAATTGGCTATCTCCACTGAAACAATAATCTTTAGACTTTAATTTAATAATAATAATAATAATAATAATAATAATAATAATAATAATAATAATAATAATAATAATAATAATAATAATAATAATAATAATAATAATAATAATAATAATAATAATAATAATAATAATAATAATAATAATAATAATAATAATAATAATAA
>LSSN01000564.1:0-11111 GCA_001970855.1 Smittium culicis | reverse complement strand
TAATAATAATAATAATAATAATAATAATAATAATAATAATAATAATAATAATAATAATAATAATAATAATAATAATAATAATAATAATAATAATAATAATAATAATAATAATAATAATAATAATAATAATAATAATAATAATAATAATAATAAATACAATAATAATAATAATAAATACAATAATAATAATAATAAATACAATAATAATAATAATAAATACAATAATAATAATAATAAATACAATAATAATAATAATAAATACAATAATAATAAATACAATAATAACAATTTTTTGAACTTTCCAAAAGCTACATTTTGGTATAATCTTGATATCTGTAGACAAAGTTTATCTATTTCAATTAGGTTTCAAGTTCCCGGGTATCGGAGCTTCGAGGAATGTTGCGGTCAAGCGATCAAACTGTAAGAAATAGTCCGACGACGGAAAATTCAGAACAAGGAAACTTGGCTGTGCTATATCGACTACAACTAGGCTTACAACCGGATCCACCACATGGCCCTACTGCATAAACTGCGATCAGTGGGAGTTTGGGGAAAACTTCTCAATATAATCAAGGGCATATATGGTGCCCCGAAAATCGGAGTAAGAGTTGGAAATAAAGTTTTCAACTCCACTGAATACCTCTGTGGAGTGCGGCAAGAGTGCCCAGCCTCACCGATACTCTTCTATTTCTACATCAACGATATATTCAAGTGTGTACGAGGTGTACGAGGTGTGCGGGTGCCTGGGCTCACCTCACGCATACCAGGACTACTGTTTGCCGACGATGCCGTGCTATTGGCCGAATTATCAGCCGATTTACAAACCGCATTGGATACCATAACCGAATGGTCGGACACTTGGGAAATGGCCGTAAATACCTCAAAGTGCGGTATAATGAAAATAAACGTGGACCTGACCACTGATAAATCTCTGCATGAAAAAAAAGTCAAATTCACTGACCAGCACACTTACTTGGGCTATGTTATAAATAGCAAGTTGAATGTATCTGGGAAAATCAAGAACAACAAAAACAATGTCAGGAAGGCTGTATACACTGCATACAGCTTCTTGAGACAGTCTGATGTTCTGAAAGCACTAAAAATAAAGTTCATAAATTCTGTGCTGATGCCGATTAATGACACGGTGAAGAAACATTTGGCATGAGAAAACTAGGTGATAGCCAATACAGTCAGAAATCAACAAGGATATATGACTGTTTTCCAACTTCGGATAATCAGCAGCATTGAATCGCATCAGGAACGAGCTAGGCATAACCTCAGTGTTCATGTGCACCAGAACAGCCCGTGAGCGTGCATAAAACAAATGGCCGATATCAAAAACATGGATCGCCGACCTTATCAATTCACCGATGAAGTCCCGGGTGGTCATCTGGGTGACCGGGAGCGCCCGAAGGATCAAAAAATTCTGAACTATAGATTAAAACTGTCAAAAAATTATCAAAAAAGTCTACCGGAAACGACGAAATAACCGGTCTGTCATTCACTGATTGACGAATGACTGAATAATAGGAAAAAAATGCAACTGGTTCGGCCTTCAAGTTGTGTATCCGATCGTGAAGCTGGACCTTCAGGGCATTGATAAAATGCGTATGGACACATTCCAAATCGCCCAGCGCCTGTCAAACATGAAAATCGTCGACCAAAAATTCAAAAAATTTTGCCCCTGCTGCAAATTGTGTGTGCCTGAGACAGTCGACCACATACTTCTGAGCTGCAGCCGGTGGCAAAATCAACAACCATCGACGATCGGCCGGTTCATACCGACGTCAATCCGTTATGACGAAAATTTTTTACTTTCGAATTTCAACGAATTCCGGTTGGGGCTAGTTGGAAAACTCCTTGGGGAGGGGTCTAAAAAATATTTAATCCAGCTTCGAGCTTGCACAGTCGATCAGAATTTTGAGCTGGAAGCAGCCAAATTTTTGAACGGAATCCACGTGACCAGAACACTTATACTGCAAAGTAATGTGATTTTCCAGCCCCCTTTAACCTATCCCAAGTGGGTATGGAGCTGCTATAGCGGGGAGGGGTAGATTGAAAAGCTATTTTTTAATATTTTTTAAACTTTTTAAATATTTTTTAATAGTTTTTTGTATACTTTTAAATAATGTTATATAAACTCTTAAAATAAAAAACAATTAAATAAAGTAAATTTACTTATTTATTTAATTATGTCATATAAACATAATAAATAATATTGTAAAATATCATTTTTTTAACTTTTATACAAAAAAATCGATTATTTTTTGATTTTCAGTTTACATTTTAACAAAAAATTTACATATATTTTTATTTATAATGAAGGGGGGGTAGTTCAAACAGAAATATTTTGTAATTCGATTTTGGAAATATATTCATTTTGATAAATAAAAAAAATAAGTTGTGATAAACGGATGTTTTTTATTTCAATACTTTAACTTCACATCATGCTGAAAGGATGACAGATTTATTTGTTTGGGATACTTGAATTTATGGTTTATACCAATTTTATTATTTTGTAGTTTATATTTTTGAATTTTTTCTAATATTTAGGTATATAAAATAATTAATTATTCATAAATAATAATTGATATCGACGATTCTGAATGAAAAAGGAGTTTTTCTGCAGCTTAATTATTTTACCGAATAATTAAAAATCAATAAATAAATATCAGAACTCGAAATGCACTTTGATTTTTATTTCTATCTATTTATTTCATTTTGAAATTTTTATTTTCAATAAAAAAGTTCTGTAAGACTCATTGAATATTGATTTTTTAATCAGCTTTTATACTCAAAATCTTTACACCTAAAAGTGCTACCTTAGTTCAAAATGTATCAATCGTAAAAGAGTTATTCCATAAAATTATTGGTATTTTCCGGTTGATAAAAAGTAATAAATAATTTTAATTTGCTAAAAGATTCAAAAAATATGGAGATTTAGCCAATTAGAACTATTAGGTTTAAAATCATATTAGGATCAATCCACGTACATTTTTTATATTACTAAATCCTAAAAATGCTTACTGAAAACTGCGGAAATAAATTAAGCTGTGGCCTAATGTATTTTAATTTACTAGAAATAATATAGAATTTCTTTTAAAGAATGCTACTCAAGTTATATTTGAATAATGTTCAATAATTTTTTTCATTTTTTTAAATAAACATCAATTAAAATTAAGATAGTGAATTCAATTAATAGTTATGATAAATTAGCTCATAAAATTTTTTAATTAATATTAAAAAACAAAGCAATGGTAATTAATGTGATGTCATTAGTCTGCACTCAGGGTTTAAAATGTATTTTTTTAATAAGCATTAATGAATTAAGTACATCAGAAGCATAAAAAAGAATCGAAATCGTTTAAGTGGAAAGAAAATGGGTTTTAGCACAATAGTTGGTCTGTAAAAAAAAAAATTAAAATAAAATTTAAAGTTAAAAGTTTTATGCGTGATTTAATTTAAGCTTGCCTCTAGTTCTTGGCTGTTTCAGTATTAATAAATTTTTGGTTATTATAATTTTAATAATTGTTATATTAATATCTGATTTGTTGTTATATTTATTAAGTTATTTCTTGTGATCCATTTTTTAGATTCTGTTAAATTTATAGCAATCAAGGTTGCTTTTATAAATCAATTGTTCAAGATTTGTGTTAAAAAATATGTTTAAATCACACTGTTTACATGTTATATTCGCTAATACAGGTGAATCTACATTTTTATATTATAATCACATATGTATTGCTAATTTAATATAAAAAAAAGTTTATAAAATTTTTTTGAGTAATTATTAGATGATAAAATTTTCAGTTAGATAGCCTATAAATATCTAATCAAAAAATAATTAATAATGGATAAAATAAAGAATCATACACACTCAAGAATATGATGCATAATCGAATAATATTATTGGTAGAATTGAATAGCTTCAGATAGCTAAATGGTTTTCAAAGATGATATTTTATAACTTATATGCAATCAAGCTAAGAAAATCAACATAAAAATAAAATAAAGTTTAGAAATAATATTTTTAAAGTTTTTTTTAGTTATGTTCTAGTATCTATCAAAAAATGAAATTGAAAGCTCCAGTTTATGAATAATAGAATATAATTCCATTTTAAAGAAAATTTTAAAACAGATATAAAGTAGAATTATCAATAATTTCAAGTTAAAAACATCAATTTATTTATTTATAGCATTTTACCTAAATTTTATCGATTAAAGAATTGATAAAGATATTATAATACAATAAATAGATCGCATAAATTAATTTTATACCGAATTTATCCTAATCAATTTTGATTTCGGATGAACATTATAATATTAAATATACCAATATTAAATTCAAAATACATTCAATAGTCTGAAATCAAAATATTATTAGCTGCTATTTATTCTAATTATTTAATCTAAATTTTTTTGACACTATTTAAAGTAATGTAAAGAAACAGGAATATTTTTATATAAATAATTTTTCGCTATGATTTTGAATTTATTTAGCTCAAAAAAACCAATTTTATCAAAAATGCTGATGAAAGTAATAAAAATGATTTTTATAAAGATTAATAAAATCTATACTATAAAAAAATATTAATTAAAGCCAATTTTAGAATAGCGATAGTAGGTAATCTTGCTTAGACTAAGATAACATGATTTAAAATGAAGTATTACATAAAATAAAATTTTTAAGCTAAAATGTAAATTAAATTATATCAATTATTATTATTATTATTTTTATAAATTAAAAATTATATGTTGAATGGATTAGTTTTAGTAAAAAATAATAGACTTATTTCGAGAATAAGATAATATTTTATTTATGAGTCATTGCATCAAATATATTTTTGAATACGGAACAATAAAAATAAAAAAACTTAATTAACCAATTAAATTATGATAATTAAAACCAATAGAAAAAAATCATACGCAGCTGTGAATTATTTCAAGGGGTGTACATTTTTAGTCTGAATCCATCCTAATAACCAGCTCTGTTATTATTTTTAAATTAGTCAGAGAATACTACCGTGTATAATATTGTATAAATTTGATAAATTTATTTTATTCACTCTACAAAAAAATCTTCAGATAAATTTTGATATAATAATTAAAAAAATTATAAAGCTGTAGTATATCTAAATAGCATACCAAAGAGTTTGAATAAGCCGTAAACAACTTATAATACTCAGAATTAAATGACATTTTTTTAATTACAAACTTTTATTTTGAATCAAAATTTAATATATATTTTTTAAATTTTTAATTATACAACTTGAAAAACTTGTTTATTGATTATGAAATTGAAATTTTCAAAAATACAAGTTATTGAATGCTGTGTAATTCCAGTTTATGTATAAATTACATGGTATCATTTAATGGCAATTGAAGCTATCTATTAATGAACTTGCATATGCAATCACATTTTTAAAAAAATTGGCTGATAATTTGAAGAGTAATCGTTTTCAACTTTAAAAAAAATAACGGATAATAGTATATTAGGTATTATAAAAGGATGTATCAAGTAAAAACGAATATAACTGCCGATCTTATCGAGTTTTTTAAGACAATATTTTTTTTTATCAATACACACAAATCAATTCAAAAAAAACGAATTTAGTCGTGGTAACAAAGAAGTACCTGGTATATATTTATCTCTAATTTCACGGAAAATCCGGTTATCAAATTTTGATAATTTTATACTCATTTTTGTGTCAAATATTGTTAATAGTTGTATATAAAGGTATTAAAAAATATTAATAATATAAGTAAACAGAAGTACAGAAAAGTACAGAAAAGTAAATAAAAAAATATAAAATTTCAGATAAGGTAATTTTATAAAATTCGTTGTTTATCAATATTAGATTTGTAGGTAATATAGTTTATAGGTATTTATTAAAAATAAATAAAATAATTCATCTAATGCGGATCATTAAATTATTTCACCAATCCACACAAGAAAAATAAATTGATTTAAAAAAGAACTAAATTAAAGTAATATAGATAGAGATACTCATTTTTTAAATACATATAAAAATTTATAATTTTTTCCGATTGGGTTTTTTTTCATAAAAAACCTTTAGAAAAAATATAAATAAATCAATATAAAATATAAACATACAAAAAAAATTTCAATAAAAAAAAATAAAATTTTAAATTTCGAAAATATTAAAAGTTGAAAAAAGAAATTTATTTCTTCTCGAAGTAATAATTTTATATTATAGTATATCGATTTAGAGTGAGGAAAATGAATAAGTTTATTTTCATATTATTTTCTGCCCTTGTTTGGGCTGGTAATTTTATGTATTCTGGCCACACAGAGTGTGATAGAAAAACCGAATTGAATTCACTGAAACTGAAAAAGAGGATATACAATGGGTTCAATGCAACCGAAAATATGGCACCATATGCAATGAAAATAGAGACAAAATTTGGTAGCAAATATATATTTTGTTCCTCATTTTTAATATCCAAGAATTTCCTATTAACATCGGCTCATTGTTTAATGGAAAATGGAGTGAAGGTAGATGTAAGCAAAATTAGAATATTAGATGGTCAAAATTCAAATAATAAAACATCAGGTGTCTCGTGGTATACAATTCATGGTTTTTATAAACCAAAAGGCTATAATAATGACGTCGCAATTATAAAAACAAATATAGAATTTTTTTTAAGCAAATATGCAAAAATATTCACAGGAAGTTCATATGAAGGTATGCCAATTCGTATTTTTGGGTATGGGGTGGAATCAAAGTCAAATGGCGCACCATCAATAAATCTCAAATATATAAAAAACACGTTAATAAAGGGAGATTATTTGCAAGCTATCAATCAAAATAACAAAATGGTATATTATACTTTTAAAGACAATGAATCGATTTGTATTTCAGACTCTGGAGGGCCCATAGTGTTTGATGGTGAGCCATATAACAAAGTAATTGGTTTATCGTCTGTATCAATAAAATACGGGGAAAAGTTGCATAATTGCGCAGATAATAATGATAAAGGGGCGTTTATTGTACTTAACAATTATATTAATTGGATTAGCAAAATCACAAAGATGCATGAGTCTGAATTCATAACAGATTAAATAAAATTCAATGTTTTATTTATAAAGAAATAAGCTGTAAAAAAAAACATGCTAATCATACGCTTCATAAAAAGAATTTTTTTACAAAGAATTTCATATTTTAGTAGTTAATTTCCAATAAAGTGATTATAATTTACGATGCTTACTAATAAATAAAGGTTATCTCAATTTATTGATTTTTTGAGAGAATAGTATCTATGTCTTTAAAATCAAACTTAATGTTATATTTAAAATTATAAAAATGCGATAATATGACAGTATATGTCAAAGAAAGTAAAAAAATTTAAATATTTAGAAGTGAAAGTTGATAGATTATACTTTTAGCAGTCACCAGCTATCTAAAATTATCATTGATTATGTCTGTCAAACAGGATTTAAACCATTAATCCATAAACAAAATTTTCAAAAAAAAATAAAAATAAAAAGGTGAGGTAAGCTTTTACTAAACAAAAAACGTCAATTATATGTAAAAAAAAACTATAGCTACAAAGATAAATATCATTTAGAGACACAGAAAAATTCTAAGGCGATAGAAGAACAGTACCTAATAGCTGAAAATGAATTCCAAGTTATATGAAATAGAAAAAAAAGATATTTTATACGTATATAAATTCATAATTGAAAAAAAAAAAGTGCTTCAGGTATTTAGATATTTTTTCTAGTAGCAGATATTTTTCCATTCAATTTTATCTGCTCATTAAATTCAAGTAACTTTTAAATCTTCTTTGTAAATAATTTCATTTAAATTTCACGATAAATTCAAATTTTTTAATCTAAAACACATTAAATAGTAGAATTTCCAAGAAAAATTTGCATCTTTATTATGAAGGATCATTCTCATATAAAAATTACTAGACCCTTTCAAAACGCATATTCTTCATTGAAAATATTTTTACATATTTATATTTAATAGATAAAGTAAAGAGTTTTTAAATAGGGGAATAACAAGAATATTTAATCGATATGAGAAAAATTTCCAAATATAGGATAAATGAATTTTTTGGTTTATATAGAATTCGTGAATTTTGATTAATTTATGAATGTTTTTAATATATCCGCATATAATGGTAATAATCTAAGCTATTTAATCAAAAGATTTTTTTTTTTTTAAAAAAAAACGGTAATATGAGTCATTTTTTCGATTTATAAAAAAAATAAAAATTTGATTAGTTGTATTGATTAGTTATTTTTCTACATCAGTTTTCTAAAATTTTTACAAGTTATAGAGACTATTTGCATTATTTTCAAAGTACTGGTGATGTGTTTGCGTTTCCGGCTATAAGTTTTTAGAGTGTTGAAGTTAAGAAAATTATTTTATAAAGTTAGATTATGATATAATATTGATCGCTTTTATTTAAAAATATATGTTCTTGAAGATTCTTTATATTTTAAAATTGATACTAAACTATTTATCGTGACAAATTAAAAGATTAATTTAAATACAAATCGTTGCAGCTTTATAATATATCAACCAGTTTCAAATTCTATAAAAAAAGTCAAAAAAAATTATGAACTAATGAAATTAGAGAAGTGTTATCTATTTTTTCAAGCAATGGTCACTAGGAAAGGGAATATAAATCTTCAATATGTACAAGTATACAATAAGAAAATAAATCACTATTAGAATAAAAAATTAACAAAACAAGAAGCCTGGTAATGAAAATAATATATAGAGATATCTAATTTCTGAGTCATTATAGTTAATTAGGCCTTTGCAATTTTGAAAAAATAGTAAATATAATCAGCTTATATAGTAAAAAATTAGTCAAGTGCCATAATTATAATCGAAAAGGGATATTCAGATAAGTGTGAAATTATCAATTATTCAGATTATCTGAACATTTTTAAAGCTTTCCAGAAATGTATAGCATTTTTTAAAAAGTCTAAATTTAAACACAGTAATTCAAAAAGATATTTAAAGAATTAGCTAAAAAACAATTTATATGCCAAAAAAAAAATCCAAACGGTAAATACATACCGAAAATAGGCAATAATTGGGAATTTTTGGTAGGATTAGTATAGTATGTATTATAAGCTATTTTATAAAAAACTAAACACAATTCAAATAAATTTATTTGAGAATAAGTGTATAGTATGATATCTATTTAGCAGTTTAACTATGGTTTAAAGCCAAGTAAAATTGTTTTACTATTGTCGCTTTTATTTTCAGATTATCTTAATTTTTTGAGGAGATTTTATATATTAGAGTGTTTAGTTATCTGTTTAGCTTGAGGTATAATTTCATTGGTCAAAAATATATATAACTGGACTGAGTAAGTATGTATTGATTTGTATTACTATTACTATTATTATAATATTGTCTAGAATCTTTCTAGTATTAAATAAAAATATGGACTTAAACTCCCAGCGAATTAATGTATTTTTTCGTGAACGAGAATTTCAACGTAAAGGGGCTAGATGCAAATTTCTTGGTTATAACTGCGTAAGTAAATACACATAAATTCGCCATTTATGGAAGATACTACCCAGCTGGAAATATTTAGATGAATATTTTATTTGTTTGGCAAGCCTTATCGTTAGATGTGACTTGTTTATGAGTGCTATTGGATGGTCGAGTTTATTTCTGGCTGGCTGAATTAAATTTTGTTTTAATTACCAATCGAATAAGCGGAAACTGAGATATAGGCCAAAGCAATTAATGAGTTTTCGATTATATACAACTCCTGAATTTTTAATATTTTTAATTATTACGTTAGAACTGCCAAATAAACGCTCATGGTTGGAGATAAGCTTTTTTGTATACTGTGAGCTCGATTTTAGTTATTATTTGAGGTGGGAACAGCAATGAACCAATTGAGAGCATATTTGGTTTAGAGGTGACAGAAGTTTTAGCTGAAAAATTCGAAAAAAAAAAAGCTTTGCTGAGAAAATAAAACATCCCATAATGGGATTTCGATTTGTAGGTAAATTTTATTTAAAGCCATAATCTATATCAGATTTCCTGTATAATAATTCAGGAACTGCCACAGTTTTACCCCTTAAAATCATCTTTTTGATTTTTTTATATTGGATAACCATAATTACATTGTTT
Organism: Smittium culicis; assembly: GCA_001970855.1. NCBI lineage: Eukaryota > Fungi > Kickxellomycota > Harpellomycetes > Harpellales > Legeriomycetaceae > Smittium > Smittium culicis. Next base: position 975 of record LSSN01000564.1, on the reverse strand, counting down.
GCGTATTTTCAGACAATTTATTTCCCGTGAAATTGGAGCAATGTTTCGAATCCAAAAACTAAAATATTATTAAGGCCATTCCTTAAAGATACTTTTTGATCGCATGAGCATCTTGTAATTAAAAAAGATGAAACGTTCATTCCAAATTGATTATTCTTATCGCGCAAACTCGTAATTTATATATAAGCTTAGTAATTCGGTGCTACAAAAGCCTTGCTTGTTCTTAAAAGTTCCTGCAACCTTTTTATGCTACTATCTCTTCTAATATTAAAATTTACTCTCTCAAGCAGCTCGCACGCCTTTGTAATAGTATAAAATTATACCAACTTTGTTTTAGTAATAATATAGTCGACAATGCCATCAAAAATTTCTCCAAAAAATAAGTCAATTAACCTCAACACCCTTCAGGGCCGTATGCTCAAGGAGTCTTTAGATTCTCCCTCTGAATTCTGGCTGAAACAAGCAAAGCAAAACATCACTTGGTTCAAAGAGCCTAAAATAGCTTACACAATCAAAGATCCCAGCAAAAAACATTTGGTTGATTGGTTCCCCGATGGAAAACTTAATGTCTGCTACAATGCTCTCGATCGCCACGTTCTTAACGGAAGAAAAGACCAGCTAGCTGTGGTTTACGAATCCCCTGTTACTTTAACAAAACAAAGCTACACATACGAGTCTCTATTGAAAGCTGTAATAAACTTCTCAAAAGCTCTCGTTGCTAACGGTGTTGGAAAAGGTGATACTGTCGTCATTTACATGCCAATGATTCCTCAAACTATCATCGCGATGCTCTCTTGTGCACGAATAGGCGCCATTCACTCTGTCGTTTTTGGTGGTTTCGCATCCCCAGAATTGGCTAAAAGAATAGATGACTGTAAGCCAAAAGCTCTTATTTTCGCTACTTGTGGTCTCGAACGCCAAGATAAAATTGTAAAATATAAACGTAAGCGCTTTAACATCATTTTCGCTCAAATA
>LSSN01000563.1:10532-23997 GCA_001970855.1 Smittium culicis | reverse complement strand
TTTTTAAAGATATGTGAACTTATAAGAATGAAAAAAAAGAAAATTAAGAGACAGAAAATTTTATTGGATTTGATACAATTACTACAGTTAATATGAATAAAATACGAAAAATGCGATATATAATCAGAAAAATTATTAAAATAATCAGTAATAATTAAGGTTAAATAAATATATCATTAACATAGTTTTTTTTTTTTCTCAGAGAGTTTATTAAACATAATTAAAAAGTATACTAAACACTATCAAAAAATATTGAAAAAGTTAAAAAAATATTTTTTCAACACTCCCCCCCCCCCGCCGCTCTAGAAGCTCCATACCCACTGGGCATTGGTTCAAGGATCATTAACATAGTTTTCTATTAAAAATAATTGCAATAAAAATAATATCTAATATCTATTCTAAAAATTAATCTTAGAGCATTGTTTACTTATAATTAGTATATTATCCAGATTTATAAAATTGAAAAATAATTGAAAAAAATTATATTTTTTCTTTATACATTCAAATAATTAAAAAAATGTTAAATTTAATAATTCTATTTGTAGGAATTATAAAATACTCAATAGTTGATAACTATGATATAAATCATATGTTGAAAATAAGAATTTTTTATTTGTTAACAATCCCTTATTATTAAAAATTAATAGATTAAGCTATACTTATCTAAATATAATTAGCATTTAATAAGGCTTGAAAATATATACCCATAATAATTAACACTAAATATAAGTTTATACAATTTATATATTTAATACTAAAAAAAATAATCACAATGAATCTAAAATTAAATTTTTTAAATTATAATCATAATTGTACTATTTATAAATAATAAGAAAAATTTTTAATTATATTTAATAAACAAATTATACATTTTAAAATAGACTAAAATAAATTTCTATCTTGATTTCGCTCGTATATTACTATTAAAAATTAAATTCAAATGTAGCTATTAGTAAAAAATTCGTCAAACTTGATTAAATTAATTAAAATTCTTTAAATTCAAATACATAAAATTGATTTTTATTATAGTATGTAATTGCTATTTATATTTAACGCACAGATATAAAATCGTATTTTATTCGAATTCAGTTTTTAACAGTTTAGAGCATTATATGTATTTTGTAGCCAGAGAATGAAAAAAATTCTAATGGAATTCAAAAATAATAAGAATATGCGAATAAAATTAGCATTATTTCCGTGAGCTAGATTAGAAAATCTGTTTATGATGTCCCATATAAAATATACAAAATTTCCTTTTTCCATTTTCTTTGGTACAATCATTATATTTTTATTTTTTAAACACAATTCATATATTTATTTTTGAGTCTGATTTGATAATTTCTCTAAATCCATGAATATTCCACTCTTTCTATTGATTCTGAGTCTTCTTCATAGACCAATTTTCTATTGAATTATATTTTATTTTGACTTTATCAATAAATTATCTACCAAAAATACCTAAAATATATAATTTTTATTAAATCTTGTGTTATTCATTATGTATAATTAGAATCCTGTTTATATAATAAATCTTACTATTAATGAAAAATGATTAAAAACTGATAAAAATGTTGTATAAATTGGATAAAAAAAATTTTAATTTTGGTGTAAATTACTATTTTATTTAGTTGAAAATTTATTAGTATTTAGTATATAGTAAAATTAACTTAATTACTATTATCGTATAAAATGCAATTTTATAAATATTCGAAGGTTTCATAAAATTCTGAACTATTTTATATATATTATCAACCGTAAAGATATTGTTATAAATCTTTTTTTTTTAGCCACGTTTTAAATTCATTTAGAAATGGCTTCCTAGTTATATACTTGAATTGATATTTTTTTTAGTATAAATTTTATAAATTCCCAGTTTTTTGTGTTAGTAAAAAATGCTATTTTATAAAACAAATACTTTATTCAATTTTTGATACAAGTTAAAAATATCATATTTAATTTCGATATTTATTGATTATGTAAAAATCATTCACATTAAATTATAATATCTATATTAAATCTAATTAAAAAATAATCAATAACTCTAAAAGAAGACGCATCTATAAAACTTATTAGATATTTTTATATTAAAAAATGAGAAAAAAATTCAAGCGTTATACTTAATATAAAGAATAATACTATTATAAAACAAGAAAAAATTTTTTTAGTTTTATTTTACAAATATTATTAATACATAGTTTGATAGTAAATTATTTTTTACATAGTCTGGGAAATAATTAAATAGATGAAATTTATATAAACTTGAGATTTACCGTTGAAAAATTAAGAATTAACCAAGTGATATTGGTTGAAATATTATTTCCTTTCATCATTAAATCGTCTAATATTCCTGAAATATATTTAAGTCAATTATTCCTGAGCATCTAATTATAAAATCTTATTAGTTCGTATCATAAATATTATTATTAATAATCATTAAATAAAAATAATTTACATTTACATTTATCTTAAAGCTATATGAATTTACAGCGATAAAATTGTTTGAATTTTAACTGCCTAATTCAAATAAAATACTGAATAAATTATTTTTAGAGAATGTTGAAATTATCAATTTTTATTTTTATTTTAGATAATTATAATTTAAAAAATTTAAAGAAAAATAGTTCATATTTATATTTTAAACATACATTTTAAAATTTCTAAAATGTACCAAAAAATTAAAATAAGAGAGAGATTGGTATTTAATTTATTATGAAACACCAATTTTCTCTCAAAAATGATTAGTAGCTATTAATCAATAATATCGCTTGTAAATTTGAGTATAAAAAGCCATTATTAATAACCATTAAATTGGAATATAAAATGTTTCTATAAAATGTAAAAAGTAAATATAGAGCATATATTGTAGTATTTTTATTTTTTTGTTACTTAATAGCTAACTTTCAATTTCTCTAGAAAATTCAATGGGGTTGGATCGAAGAGCGAAGCTATAAAACATAAAATTATTTATTCAATAATTAAACCTTGTTAAAATATAGTTTTTAATTTAAAGAAAGTATAAAGATTATATTTTGTAAAATGTATATATTTCCTTACTCATTTAAATCAGAATAATTATTACGATATATAGTTATGGTTGACAGAAAAAAATTATATAGGGGGTAATCTTTTAAAATTTTTAAAAATATTTTACAAGAATTGTACATCTACAATTTTATAAGTCAAAATTAATAATGTCATAAATTGAGTTTGAGGATATGTTTTTAAAAAATATTTATCAAGACTAAGGCTAAGAATAGGCTATTAAGCTAACTTATTAAACACACTCAACAGATTTTAAAGAAATTTAAAATTTATATTATTGATAACAAACGATTTTTTTAAAAATGAATAGAGATAGGAATTTATAATATACAATTTAAAATGTTAAAATTAATGGTTTTGATTTTATTTATACAAAACCAAAACTAGTTATTATAATAATTTATTGAGCAAAGATTGATAACATTAATTTTCTTTGAGTCTTATAAAATTATTACTAATTAAACTTACTTTGATTTCCCTAAATACAAAAAAAAAAGTTTTATTTCGGATATTATATTAATACAACTTGTTTATTTTTGCTTTGTAAATAACAAATTTGAAATAAAAATGGATTAAAGAAAGGGCTATTATAACTTCAGTATTATTATTTAATCATAATATAAAACGGGATATGCCTAGTTAATGTCTTATCAGTGCAAAAAGTGAAATTTTTATAATGTAGTAATGCATTAATATTTTTATCACTAAAACTTAAAATTAGCAAATTAGAGAACATGAATTTTAGTAATTAACACCAATATTCACATAAAAAAAGTTTATAATAGGCCAGATTAATAGTTGATTTTTTGTATTTTTTTTATTGGCAGATTAAGGATCAATTGCAAAATTAAGGTACTATAACATTCAACTTGTTTATGAAACCTAGGGAAAATATAAGAGGTTTTAAACACGAGATTAAAATTTTTTTGAAAAATAGGCGAGATATGATAGGATGTGATAAGTAATTAGAGGACTTTTACCAAATTCTTTTATTTGTTTTAAATAGCTTGTAATCATTATTATTAAATTCAGGTTTAAAACTATTTCTAAAACTATTAAATATCGACACGTTACAAAAATTGGGTAGCAATTTTTATTTTATACAATGTTGGAAAGGAATTAAATTTGCGAATGATATCCACGTTATAAACTTTATTGGTTGATAGGACTGATAGTAAGAGGTTAATTTGTAGACTCTTATTTATAAAAGGCACATGTCGTAGGAAAGTCCTCGATTATAAGTTCTATCGAATGAATGATTGATTTTAAAAACCGCTTTTCAAAAATAGAGAATATTATCCCATGATTAAAATATTTATTTTCTTAGATTCGAGAAATTTTTTGATTTATGAACCAAGGCGTTTTAAATTATTTTTTTTCACTTTATTTATTTTTGCTTGATAAAAAGATATGTCGCACTTTGTAAGATATTTATAAATTCTTGATTTTATGATTTTTTGTATATGTGAGACCATTACAAAGAGCGGAAATTTTCCTAACAGATCTTAACTTGGATTTTCAACCTTATTAGAATATATTATTTAATGTTATCTAATTCGATTGATTTATTTAACTAATAAATATAAACAAATATAATTTCTAAGAATAAGCGTTCTACTCTTCTAAGAATCTTTATTATAAACCATAGAAGTTTTTTAAACCATCATTTCAAGTAGGTTTAGTATACAAGTTAAATCTATGAATATTTTAGGTAAATTAAAATGTGGGAAATAAAAATATTAAAATATTAAAATATGTAAATATACTTTTGATGGAAAATTAATGCTATTTTCTGCGCATTATCCAAATTTGAAATTAAGTAAAAAGAGTTTATAATTTAGTGAATTATTTGTAAATAATGACGATTTTTTTGTTAATAATATACTTATAAATAATGGTGATTCGTTTTGCCACTGAAATTTGAGTGAAAAATAGGAGCACTTTTGTTTTGCGGAAACAAGTAAAACAGCTATATCAAGTTTTTTGTACAAAATGAAGGAGTAAAAGGTCTCAAAATGTATTTAAGTGAACAATGGTATGGGAAAGAATAAAATTCAGGGTTATCAAAAAGACTAATAGTGATACAGTAATTAATAATATTAAAGAATTTAGCATTTTTTAATCTTTCTGAGATAATTGAAGTTCTATTGATCTTTTTCACATAATTTATTTGCTATGATAGCAATAATAGATAATATGCGGTAAAATAAACTAAGATTATAGTAAATTTGGTGTTAGGCATAAAAAAACTAGAGTATCAATACTAATAAACTCCTCTGCCAGCCTACCAGCTGCGTATCTAAATGTGAATGAGATCAATTAACTATATAACTCAAGTTGAAAATAAAACTGAAACTTTTAGTGATTATGCCATGTTTATTGTCCAATTATTGAATTTTTTTCTCGACTAAGAATATTTAATTACTGGAAATAAGTATTTTATTTGATTAGATTTATTTGTGGGATAATACAAAAATATCGATCCTAAGTTCCTTTCCTACGCTTTTATGATCATTTAAATTTTAAACCTCTGTTTTAAAACGATTCATTTTTCTTTGATTTTTTTTTGTACTAATTTTTATTGAGTTATCAGATAAGCCTGTATACTTTACATAGTTTTCTAAGTAATATGAATATGGTAGTATTGATAAACAGGTGTAACACAAAAAATACATAAATTTGGATTATGCTTAACATGGAGGAAAACAGAAATAAATTAGCTGTTTCTTTTTCATATAGAATTTATAACTAAGAATTCTCAGTTACATGCACTTAATTGCTCGAAAGTTCCAAAAAAATATGAATCTTCAAAAAAAGTTGTTTTAACTTTTTAGTAATTGATACTGGTCTTTCGTTGACTTATAACTATTCATTATATATCAAAAATGTTACATATATAGGCATAGTCAAAAAATAAACGATCAGCGTGCTTCACGAAAACTAACGTCATTTTTGATCTTATTTTTTACTTTTTATAAATTTATCACGCCTGAGGCTAGTTGAATTCAAATTAAAAGCGCATCAAGAGAAGTCTAAGCTATTTTCCTCCAAAATTAAATTCGTTTTCCTTATTAGAATTGTTAGTTTGCGAGTGTCAATTTCTTGTGGGTAATGGCACTTTAAGAAATCTCATTATTCACATGCTAATTTTTTTAATTTATCCTTCAGGTATTTTGAATTTGATATCTAAATTACTAAGTTGTACCTATGATATTTAACGGCTATATGATAGGTTTTTTTTATTTTTTGGAACTTGTCTTTATTGAAAATTTCAATAAATTTAAATTTTTATGCGATCAAGTGAGTATATTCAATATTATTTTCAAATGGTATTTGCGAAAAATTGTAAACTAATTTAAAAATGCAATTATTTAATCATTAAAAGATTGTATTCTAAAACGCATACTATATTATATCCCTAAGTTTGTTGATGTTGTTATAAAATAAAAAATAATTGAAAATAAAAAATAATTGAAAATAAAAAATAATATGATAAAAATTGCAGTTTAAGTACTTTGCTTTAATAACATGATATAGTAAGCGACAGCTAAAAATTTAAAATATACTGAATCGAATAAATTGTGAACAGAACATCACGGCCAGCTTTTTTATCATGGTAGTGGTTTAAAATACCTTAATAAACTTATTTTATGTCTTATTTTATCCTAGGCTTAGCAGTGATAATATATTCAAAAAGTATATAAAAATATTTGATATAATTTCAAATAAGTAATTAGATTTTCAATAAAACGGTTATGGTGGTTGAAACTGGTACCGTTGAAGAAATAATAAGACATTGGCTATTATTATTATTATTTTTATCACGAATATATTAAAAATTTTACATTCTTAAGAATAAATACTAAAGATACAAGAAGCTGTATAAAACTCTAAAATATATCCTCTCGCATTCTACTTCCTGTGTGCCTTCAGGTCACTTTTAGAATACCTATGACTATTAAAGCTGGTTTTAACTCAATTAAAGAGGGAGTCTATAATCAAAACTATTTTTTTCAGTCTACTAATTTCTATTTCTAATTATGAAAATGAAATTATAACAATTTATTAAAATTATACTAATTATTAATTTTCAGCACGGAAAAATAAAGGAATACACAATTAAAATAAATTCTTGATATAAATAAATGTGAATTAAACATGATATTTTTTTTTGTTAAACAAAATTTAGTTTAAAAATAATGATATACCTCTGAAGGAAACTAAAAATACTTTTTTTTTTAATCTTTAATTAAATGCTATGAGTCTAATATATTATACAGTTTAAGAGTAACTAAAATTCTGTGTGTGGACGGTAGATTAATAAGCTACCTAAATTAGATAATGAAATCTCCAAGCTTGCAAACTTTTAAGTAATATTTATTAAAAATTGGCGTCAAGCCGAAAAATAAATTTCCAACAGTCACATGGATTCTATTAAATAATCCCTTAAATTTTTGTGGTCAGAGAGTTAAAATAGGCATTTAAGAAATAATTATTAAAAAAAATAAAGCGAAAAAGCAAGGATAGATTCTTTGAAATAAATTTATTACCACTATGTTTAAATGTGGAGAAAAACAAAGCATTGTAAAGTTAACGGCAAATAGCCGCACAACTTTTATTGTTGATATTGATACTTCATTGAAACTATTCCAGGTACTGTACACTACAAAAACTGTGATACTTTGATAAAATCGATATCCAAAACAACAATACGATATGGGAATCTCATTTAAAAATTCGGTTAATGAATAACCACTGTTTATTAATGTGTAAAGTAGATGCAATTTAATGTCTTTTTTAACATCTTTTGCACTTCTTTTTTTGTATAATTTTTCTAGACGATGATTTCATGAAAGTTATACTTGAAAATACTGAGTATTTATCCAAAATAATCGAGGGAAAAAAAACTATTTTCATACAAATTAGCTCTATTTTATTAATGGCCTATCAATTTATTATTCGCTTACGTTTTTAATGAACTACTAATACATATGGGGGACTCTGAACGAAGAGAGCACTTTGTTGCAGTTTAATATTATTGGCTTGGACAATAAAAAATGTAAATATTATTGGCGGCTTTGAAAAGGCGTTTCGTTTTTTCTATTTATTCTTTTAGTTGTGAAATTTTAATTTGCTAAAAAAAAGCACCGATTTTACTCATTGGCTATAATTTTTTAATTCAAGTTTATGCGCTGCAACACTTATCACTATAAAATGACTCCTTCATAAAGAATCTCCCATATTACTAAAATTATTCCAACTCTTTGGCTGGACTTCATTTTTATAAGTGTCAATTATTTTCGACTAAATTTAGCTTTCTCATTCAAAAAGCCTAAGCATCAACGTAAAACGATTTTTGGATATTTAAATCATCCTCCATTGTATTGTATTTTATTTAATTTTTAATCAAAATTTTTTTATAACTTTTAAATTTTATTAAAAATCAAATAAACTCTAGGTTAAATATGAATTCTTTGATGGTTAGGCAACTCCATTTGTTATTTATTGTAGTATTGGGATTCATATAGAAGATTTTTCAACGTATTTCGAATCTCATTGGGAATTCGTAATTAACATTATAAGCAACCCATTTCCCGGCTCTCCAATTTTGAATTGTGTCTCCAAACAAGGCGATCAAGTCGATATGGCTATTATATAGATAATAGCCCTTATCTTTGTCATTTGTCGCAATTTTAGAATTGTATTCCATTCCGTCGACCTTACCCGTATAAGTTAGTTTAAATCCGGAATTAAAAACTGGTAATCTTGCCGATATTGAAAGTGTTGAACCAGCTTTTACAAGATCATCATTATTACTATTCTTGATGGCTGTTATTATCTGGCTAGTTGTGACAGTAGCGGATATATTATTCCTTCTTGATCTCTTTCTTACAATGCAGACAACAGTAGGATATGAGCCGAACCATGTTTGACCTATATCATAAGTCGATTTCACTAGCCTATCGCTTGTATTGCACGAGACCTTCTTGCAAATTACTCTACCAATACTAGTATCTACTGTATTGGTGCAGCCATCGAAAGGCATTCTGGATATTTGTTTTATTTCTGAAGATGCGTCGTGATCACATTGAGAGTAACCAATTTGTAGTGATGCTAGTACTAGCACACTTATGAGACGTAAAAAGGCTGATTGTTTCATTTTTTAGATTTTGTGTCTTTTTTAATTATACTGAGTTTAAGACAATGGAGTTTGATCTAAAAGAACGTATAATTTAAAAAAATTCCATTGAAAGTTGTCGAGTATTTATACAAAATTAGTAAAGAAAAAATACAGGCTATTATGATAAAATTCTTTTCTACTGGTATCGCTGTCATTTTACTTGTTCAATTAATTTTTTTTTCTATAAGATTAATATTTTTTATATATAAGACTTCGCAGACTTTCTATTTTATCCTTGCATTTATGTTTAATAATAATTTTATAGGAAATTTTAATATACATACGCATAAAACAACCTAGAATCATAGTAATTTTGTTTAATATTACTAGCTTTCAATGGATCTGGATATTCAAATAAAAATTAAATTAAAAATAAAAATCTTGGTTCATTATAAATTTGTATGCACTTTTTTAAGCTACTAAAGATTTGTGGAAATATTCACTAATTCTTGATTTAAACTATACTCTATAGTGTGACTGATTAATTTTTGGTGCCCAGAAATAGACAAAATCTATTAAAAGATTCAAAAAATAAAATAAAATAAATTACTAGAAAAAAGTTATACTGTGCTCTTATGTCTAGAATTATTTAATTTTTTCTAACTGTTTTGAAACCAAGTTTGCATTGGTATTTTGGCACTTATCTTTATGCAAAAACGATATAAAAAGTTCAAAACTTAAGAAATACTATTTACTATTGTTTTTAAATCTAGATTTTAGACAAAAAGCTTCAGATTTATTTTTTTTATTGATATTAGATATTGCTAATTTATATTTGTTTATGGTAATGGGTAAAAATCATTATATTACATTAAACCCAAGAACTTTTTTTTAAAAAAAAATTCCATATTCTTAAATGCATAAACTTTAAAATTGAATTATTCTACTTTTTAACTTCATGCTTACTCCAAAAAAAATTTTTTTCATTCAACAAGAGTGGTTTTATAGATGGATATTTTAAAATTCCTTGGTATCCATGAAAGATAAATAGATTACTGATACTATCAGAATGATAAGCTCTGTATCAGCTTTGCTTGAAATTGTGAAAATTATAGTATTTATCATATTTTGATTTAAACTAAAATAGCTTGTTATAGTTAAATCAAGCTGTTCAAAGATAGCTGATATATTTTTTTTGTAAAAGTTACCAAAGTAATAAAATTAATGAAGTAATAAAATAAAATAAAGAAAAATTAAACTGAGGCTTCGCAATAAATTATATTACATAATTTTTGTTTTTAAGTGGTTTAAAAATGAAAATTCTAGGTTTTCAGCATTGATAGTTCTTAACCCTTTTCTGGGAGGTAGATCAAAAATGGACTTTTAACAAAATGAGCGTTCCTGTTCAGTAGAATAAAAAATGGTCTACCAAAATCAATTATCTTACTTATTTCTATATTATTCGTCAGATGTAATGATTTTTATTGCCTTATAAACCATTACAAATAGCGTTTTAAACTACTTGATTAAAGAGATTAAATTAAAGTAAAAAAATGAATGGTGTTTGGGTTTTGCATTTCTGCACTCCACAAATGATTGTCTAGAATGAATTACCTGAGTAAAAATTGTTCTGTGTAAAACTGGGAATATAAAACTAATCATAATCTGTTTATAAAATAAATTAATTTCCAGCTTTTCAGAAAGCGGTGTATGCAACAGTATCGTTTCTGAGCGCAATCTTAACCACCCGCACTATTACTCTAAATGAGTTAATAGGTGCACCAGCCTCCTGGATCCAAAGCCACAATCATATTGAGACCCTAGTGGATCGGGATGAAATTGGTTGAGAATAACTTTTAATAGCTTTTATAAATGTGTTTATTTATCTAATAATTATTTTCAATAAATTTCAAAAAAAAAAATCCAGATTTTCAGTAAGAGCCTAATTTGATTGAAGCTTAAAACAAAAAATATATAGTATTGCCATTCACTTTAATATAAAACATAGTTTCAATGCATATTTTTGTTATTCTTTTTTTTTTTTTTTTTATCACGGAATTTTATTGATACGATAACAATAATAGAAAATACGCGGTAAATAAACTAAAAAAATAGAAATTCGGTGCAAGGCATAAAAAAACTAATATTCTAATACTAATAAATTCCTCTGCTGGTCTACTGGCTGCGTACCTAAAGGGAAATGGGATCAATCTACCAACCGAAAGATCCACCCAGGCATTGCTTCAAGTAGGCTGAATGACTGAAGTTTCAAGCAGTCATGGAATTAAGCTCGTTTCAACAAAATTGAATTCGTTGAGATCATTGAGCTCCTAGTCAGAGCCTACATCTAACAGGATTAATAAAAAATAGGCTCCTACCCAAACGTGGGAATGATCGACCTGACTCTCCTAAAATAAGCTGCTAAACGGCTGAGTTCCGTAATGCTGTCGAACGCTGGACTTGTGCACAGATAATGTCTCAGACTGTGCTAAACCAATCGGTTCCTACTGTTTCTAGATGGTCCTCCTCTGGAATCGCTGTCCTCCGAATTGCTGTCCTCCGAATCGCTGGGCGTTGCCTTCACTATCCCCGACCAAGGATAGTGCAACGCTGTGTGAAATTTTAGTATAGTGCACTTAGAAAAGTACACTACTTAAGCCCCTAAACCACGGCAAGATATTTCACTCTTAGGAGATATTTTTGTTATTCAGTTATATCTAATATATGTCTTAAATAGCATAATCTAATAATGAGTACATTTTTATATATAATATTTATTGAGTCTGAAATATTTTTATTATTATGCAAGGAAAAAAAGTGAAACCGTTATTTAAAAGATAAACTCTACTTATGAATAATACATAATAATTGTTGTAGTAATCAATATAAAAATCATGATTAGTATTGGGATAATGAATGTAATTTATTAGCTATATTTAAGGGCTTGGTTTAATTATAAAAGCGCTTGAAGATAAACGCTTTTACTAGAATTATGATTATACAAATGAAAATTATTAAAAGAAAAAAAAATTACAATAATTTGAGTGTACATTGCGTTAAGAAAAATAAATCCAATCAACACTCATCTCAAATAAATATTGAAAATTATAAATAAGAATTAAAAAACTATTACTTGGAATGAATTATTATTTGCATGAGATAAGAGTATAAATTATGCTCTCGATAAATAAAAAAGACTATACATACGTGTAATAACAATAATATACTTATAGTAAGTAAATGAATGATAAAGAAAATTAAATACAAAAATATCTAAAAAAATTTTCATTTGGAATAATAAAATAGTAAACTCAGACAAGAATTGTAATAAAAATAATACCTTGAACCAATTCCCAGTGGGTATGGAGCTGCTAGATCGACGGATGGTTGCTTTTTGAATTATACTTATTTGTAATTATTCACTTTTAACCAATTATTATTATTATTGTGCAACCTTATAATTGATTTTTATGGCTCTTAAAAATGACTATTAATAATTATTACTTCACTTTTTTATAAACTTTCTATAGTTTTATCGACGAAATATTCTAAAAATTTTTGATGTTTATCTAATTTCCTAATAGCCATATTTTTCGATATAGTTGATATTTATAATTGTAATTGATATATCTCTGCATCTTTTTTTCTAAATATTTTCGAGATTTTTATCAAATTTATTCTATCTTCATAAATACGCGTTATTCATATACTTTTTTACTATCTTTTAATGATCTGATTTTGACTAAAATAAATCTTTTACAATTTAAATCTATGATTATCATAAATTGGTTTCATTAAGCAATCATTAATGATTCATAAATCTTATATAAAGGCTCATTTACGCTATTCTGCATTTTATGGGATCACTTTTTATTCTCGACCGGATTATAAACCTTTTGAAACAGTTAAAGTTAAAATTTATGGTTCGAAATTTGATTATAACTTGGTAACTCGCTACACATTGATAATCTCGCGGCGTAACAAGTGGAATTTCTATTTTCCCCAAACCTCAACTTTTCATTCCTTTGAGTAACTCTATCAGGTTCAGATAGACGCAGATTTTTTGTTACCTGACCTAATTAGCGTCTGAATGATTATGAATCCAAATTTCTTTGAATTTATCTTATTATATGTAAATTGAATGGTTTAAATTTTCAGAGAAATTCAGTGCAGACTTATATGGTATTAATAGACTATTACATCGCTCTATTCTCTCAGATTTTATTATCCAGGGGTAAAAAATCAATCAATTTTATTATAATTCATACATAAATAATCTGTTATTTTATTAATTCGTCGACC
>LSSN01000562.1:0-17825 GCA_001970855.1 Smittium culicis | reverse complement strand
TTTTTTATGCGATTTTATACACTGAAACTCTTTACACTATAAAACGACTTCTTCGTAAAGAATTGCCCATATGGTTAAAAGTAGTCTGGTAATAAGTGACCAAATACCTGGAAAATTCCCAACTGGATTTTAGAAAATTATTTCGCTCTCAATTTTTATATTCATCATCTATTCGATAAATAATATTTTTAAGCCAATAGGCAAAAGGAATTAAAAGGCTATAAAATACCGAATCAATTATTACCCAAATTGAAGTAAAATATAAAGTCGTTTATTTTAGAAAGAATTTAGCCAGCCAATAACATATCAATAAATTCGCAAGAAAAGAAAAAGTGTTAAATATGAGGTGCATTCCTGTTGCTATTGGCCAAATTTGATCCAAACCTCCCTATTTGCCTCAAACTCGGTAATTTCCGCAAGAAAGATGATCAGTGCTTTATCTATACGATTAAGATTATCTAAATCTGAAAAAAAAAAAACCATTTTAGGCACTGTAAAAAAATATGAGGACTTTTCAATTTCAATGTTGGAAATAAAATTAGGGAGTTGTAAAAGTGAAGTTTTTTCAATCAAATAGAATAATTTACGCATATCTCCCTTCTTATAGAGCATAGAATTATTTCCTGAGTAGAAAACAACTATTCATCAGTCCGAATTTCGAAAATTGTTATCACTTTGCAGAAATATTTCTTTAATTTCCATCAAATAAATTCACAACTCCTTTTTCAAGAATATAAAATTAACAAAAATGGTCTTTGGAAAACTTTGGAATGAGAGCGCAAAGAGATTTCCTTTGTTGACTTTGTCGGTAACCAATGGAGCACTAGCAGCAGCGGGCGATGTTGTTGCTCAGAAATTCACAGGAAATGATCTTGACGAGATAGAAGGTAAAAAAGCGAGTCACGATTTCAGCCAAACTGCGAGATTTTTCTTATACGGCTTTATGTTTGCCCCCATATCATACAAATGGTACTCAATTTTAAGTCACAGATTTCCAATGAAGCCTGTTGTTGGAAACATGAAGCGGAAGCTGGGGATGGATGAGTGGAAAGTTGTTTCTAAAAGAGTGATGGCTGATCAGTTCTTATTTGCTCCATTGGCTGTGGGTATGTTCATTGGAACTATGGGTGTTCTAGAGAGGAAAAATTTCACTCAAATAAAACAGAATTTTAAGGATCGCTATATAGTAAATTTAGCTGCTGGGTACTTCCTTTGGCCTGCTGTTCAGATCGTTAACTTTTCAATTATTCCTCTTATCTACAGAGTACCATTTACTGGACTTGCTAGCTTATTCTGGAATGCCTTTTTAAGCTTTTCTAACAGCAAAACAAGTTTCAAAGAAGCAGCAAAAATTCTCGAATAATTTTACTAGTCTTTTCTTCAAAATACTAAATTTCGATAATCTTTCATTTCTTGGTCGCATCAATATTGAACAGTATCCTCTTATTGATCGAATCTCTTAATTATTCCTCAAGTAGTTTAAATTAGGTATATTTAGAACATTATTTATATCCTCAGCTTCGAATAATTTTAGTCGTATAATATATATTCAATTCAATAAATATTTTCCCAGACTCGAAATATATATGACGAATGTTACTTAGCTTTATTATATTTTTTTTGGCTAAAATCTTTATCACCAAAAAATCAATTCTATACCTCAAGAATATTTTTTTAATTTTAAACTAGCTAATTATATTGTTCAAATATTTTTAAAGTGTAATAAAAGTATACAGCAATCCTATCTGTATATAATTATGTACTCTTATCTATCTTTATTATTTTTTAATAAAAGTCTAATTTCGAGTATATGTATACATACAGAACCTTCTATAATATTATTTAGATTATCATGATAATAATTCTTATTTTTATAAAGTCCTTGGTTTCATCCGGAATTTATTTTCTAAGGGGACGCAATAGATTTATCTTATTTTTGATATTGTAGGTATTTTTCAATGTATATCATTTTTTTTTTTTTTTTTTTTTTTTTTTTCAAAATAAGATAAAGTACTTTAGTACGAAATAATACAATTATTTCTGATTTGTTTATTTGATTATATTAATGTATTTAGATATGTGCTTAAACTTGTATAAAATAAAGATAAAAGCTTAAAGGATGTTATAATTGTACGTTTTATAATTAATATTTAATACATAATTCTTATCTATTTTATTGGACAATGCAGCATAATTTTCATACACGTATAACAGGTTTTAAGATGCAGTGTATTTCTGAAGAAATAATATTTATTGCCAAGAATAATGTTGGACAAAAGTAGCTGGTAAACCAGAAATATTGTTGGTTTACAGAGAGTTTAATTATGTTTGTTTACGTTTAAATATAACCCAACAAATCTGCAGATCTATGTTTTATTTTATTTATTTTTAATTTTGTTGGAATTATTGACGCATTTTGGCTTAAATTAACGAAATCACTTCCCCCCTCCCCCCAAAAAAAGGAGTGACATAATTTAAGATGGTTGTGTGCAGCAATATCTCCAAAATTCGACTATATGCAGCATCTGTTTTTATACATTGTCATTCGCTTTATTTAAAATGGTCGCCTTTCTTTAAAATTGACGCAGCCGCCTTGTAATATACGCAGAAAAACTTCGCTAGAGAGCTCAACGGCTTCAGTCAAGTAATCTTTTATTTTTATTTTGCTAAAAAATTATTAGGCAGATAATTTTAAGAATAAATCGAAATTCTACTAACGCATCCAAAATTTGTATTTAAGAAAGGAATCTTCTCTTAAATAAAATATTCATGAAAGTCTCTCATACATACTCTTTAACTTATTTAAATATATAAAATAATTCTTTGTAACCTTTTAAACGCAGAAAAAAGTTATTTCCCTATATTCCATCCTCCCCCCCCCCCCAAAAAAAAGCTTTAAAACAGATTAGTATAATTAAAATGAAATTGCTCGCCATCTCTACCCTTGTTTCTGTCGCTGTCGCTGTTCCTCAAGCTTCCGTTGATTCGAGAATACTTTATTATCAATCAGTCGACTATGAAAGATATCAAGACATTATGAATTATATTATCGGAAATTTTCAAAGCTTGGACCCAGGAGCTTATGATATGATGACATCTATACTCGGGAACTCCGTTCTTCCCACTGCGTACGATCCTGAATTTATGTCCAGCTTCTACAACGCTCTTCCAACTAATTTTGTCTTCTTTATCGATGATGCTAAACCAACAGATCTCGCTTCTACATCAAATACTGCTTCTGCAATCGACTCTGCTACTGTATCGACCAAACAGAACCTATCTTTCAACTCTTCTACATCTTCTTTATCTTCATCATCATCTTCAGCCAGTGCTACCGGTACTGAACCCGCTAAAACTTCCCCCACTTCATCTTCATCATCGTCATCATCGTCATCATCTTCATCATCGTCATCATCTTCATCATCGTCGTCATCGTCATCATCATCATCTTCAAGCATCAGTTCTGCGTCTACTTTAGCCAAACTATCTGTTGCTGGTATCTCATTCGTTGGTCTTTTGACTGTTTTGATCTAGTATTATAATTTCTCATCTAATAATTCTTTTTAAATAATATAATTGTATTAAGTTATTTGCATAACAGTTAAAAAAATAAATGCGTTTTCTAAGCTTTAGAACTACAAATTAGCTATACTGCACCAAAAAAGTATAACCATAACAATGTTAAAAATATTTCAAGTCTAAAAAGATTTTTGTTTATTTTGCGTGCACGATATATAATCTGATATAGGTATATATGTCATTATTCAATTTCAAAGAATTTACGAAAATACTGGGGGAAAAAAAACCTCTTTTAGCCTCCACAAGATAAAATTATAACAAAATATTAGAAGCGTATAGAATATTGAAAATAAGATCCCAGGAAGCTTTGTAATCAGAGTACAAAAATAATTATTTATTATAATTATTTATAAAGCCATTAATGAATGAAGCCTGTCCAGCAGTAGAAAGCGGGCATAAACTTTCAAAACAACCAAGCGCAAAAAAAATAAAAAAACTCATATAATGCACAAAAAGAAAGTATAATTTGATTTCAACTTGAACAGCATAGTTTTTCACATACAGTTTTTATGTTTGATAGTCATAAAATACAAGTCAAATCTTAATATTGGTCTAATAATTTCACCCCAGTTGAGTCATTCACCGACAATATATTATTTATACCCAGTACCAGAAAGGGCAGGATCGAAGCCTAAAGAATACACTTTTAGCAATCCGAATTTTTCTCATAATACTGCAACTTTAGCTTACTTATATCACCTACTACTCCCTACCGCCTTAACATACGACGTAAAATTACCTCAACTAGTAAAAATAATTTTTTTCAAGTGCTCAACTTAATGTTACTTTATCCTTCTGGATACTGTACGCTAAAATCTCAAAATCAGATCATTACCATCTGATAAATTTCTGATTATCTATATAGCGCTTAATATAGAGTCTATTCACCTTTACTCCTTGGTGAACGCCATATACATTCTAATCCAAAGAATGTTTTTGAATATTTTTGATAAAGAAAAAAATTTCAAAATTGAATTAAGATTTAACCTTTTCTGCTTACAAATACTAAACGTAAAAAAAACACAATTTTCCTGAGCTCTACCATTAAACCATAATCTCATTTACTTTATCTAATGTTTTCAAATAATTTCCATTAACACCCTATGTCATTCCCCTATCATATTATAATATGAGTACAGCTAGACTTTAATGAAGCGAGTTTATACCTTCAATGTATACGAATAACTTAGCTTAATACATATAAAAAAATGATACTTTTGTATACTAATCTATTAGCATTTAATTTGACTTATATTGCCAGAATGTTTCTGGATTCAATTAAATTTCTCGGAGCTCATTTCAGTGTAATTAGATTCTGAATTTTATCCAAAATTTTTTTGCTCAAATGTTAATTCAATGAATACAAATATACCAACATGGAATAATCTCAATAGAAAAGTTCTTATTATTATTTTTTTTAATGGTTTAATATTATACAAATGTAAAAAATAAAATAAATCATATTCACCGCCGGTACTTCTTTTTGAAACTTTCAGCTGCTATGTTGTCAGAAGAAACAAGTCTTTTCTCATTAGGATCTTTGTATATTCGATAGCGAACATTTCGCTCAGGTTTTTCATAAGGCTTCTAATTTACAAAAAAATTTATTATAATTAGATTAAATTGCAGACAAATAAAATTGATCAACTTTGTATATATTAGAGTAAAATATTCGATCGTATCTTGAAATTATAGAGAAAAAACGAATTGATTTTTAAAGTATGGAAATTAATTATTAACCTTTTGATCATTGGCCTTGTCACTTTGCATTTGTCTTTTGGCACGTTCTGTCTCTTCGATGTTCTCTAGTCTAGATCTGTTGTTAAATAATAAAAAAGCGAGTTATTTTAAAGAAACCTTACTATTTAATTATTGACACAGTAAATACAATTTATTATGATTATTATCCAAGTCTAAAGCATATAAAAACATTTATGAAAAAAAGATTGAATTACTGTAAGCCTAAGTCGACTTCTGGGATGGAGGTAAGCATAGCCGACGAGATTGATACGTTACCTTCCCTTGTAACTTTTTTAGACTATAAATAAAAAATACCAAGTTATACAATATACAAATAGTATGAGTAGCCTCAAATTTAATAAGCTCTTTTCTTTTTAATTGAAAAGTCAAATGAAAGCTATAGAAACAAAAAAAATAATCATTAAGAATAGCCAAATAAATATATACTAAATGGTATTTACCTGCGTGCTTTCTGGGAATATATATAGCATGTCAATATTATCAACTTTTTTATTTTCTGTAGATCGTTTAGCAAAAACAGATTCTGTTTCGTTTAAAGATTCATTATTGCCAATATCCTTTCCGCTTTCTTTTTCCTTCTTGTTCTTTTCTATCATTGTTTGGATGTACTCCATCATGTTTTTGTTAGCATCGAGTACATTCGTTTGTCCAGTAAAAGTGTCCAGATTTAATATAGTCGTTTTTGCTTTTTGGCCAGGTTCAACGCCTGAACCCAAACCTTGGTCGTTTGATGGACTCTTCTTCTTATTTAGTCCTCCAATTTTAGGTTCAGACATGGAATCAGCATTTGAACCTACATCTTCAACTTCATCTACTTCAATGCTAACTCTTTTTTGGATCAACTGGCTAGAATTCAGCCCTTTTCCCCTGTCGCGGCTCTTTTGGAGTAATAAAATCTCGTCCAAAGTTATTTTTGGTTCATTCGTTAGCTCTTCAACCACTTCTGTACTCGTATTGCCCGGCTTGTTTTCTGTAGAGGTATCTTCGTTCAAAATGCTAGCTCTTACCCGCACATTTTCAGGAGCTTTTCTTTTTCGGAAACTCATTGTGAGGCTATTTATTGATCGATTAGAAAGAATAAGTTATTTTATATGCAAAATTTTTACCAAAATTATTAATATATCCAACAAAGATTTTTTTTAAAATATTACGAGTTTGCATTTATGAGCTCTATGTGTATAAATAACTGTTTTTTTATTTTATTTTATTTTTTTAAATCTGATTCTCAATTTTGAGTGTTGAAACAGAAATCAAAGCATTTTATTTGGTATGAGCAATTAAAAAAAAACAAGCCATTGGATAATTACTATGATTTAACAGCCAGTAGCCAAAATTGTATTTATTTGATGCACCAATAAATTACCTATTAATTTTTATGATAGCTAAAATGTATAATTGCAAAGATCTTTTCTAAAAAATTATAAATATAAAGTTAAAGATGCACTATACATCTAGTTATGAAAGTAACTGTACTTTTATAGTGAGCTAAGCAAACAAGAAAATATTGACGATTATCATCAAAAATAATTATTTTTTACACACTAATTAAAAAAAAAAAATGATAAGAATTTTATAAATCAATATAAACTTGAATTTTGATTATGGGATTTTAATAGGAAAGAGTAACAAAAAAGTCTCTTCTGAGTTTCAAAAATACAAAATATTTTCAATTTGAATATACTAAAATACAAATGTATTTACATAATAGTAAATTGCCAATATAGATCGAATTATGGTAGCCAAAGCTGTAGATTTTGCATCCTACTTTATATTAACACAATTAGTTAAAAATCGGTATGACTATTTTACTGGTAATCGTTGTTTTCATTATAATTAACCATGTTATCACTTTAATCAATACCAGAAAAGATCTCCCGACTTGTAGATCTGGTATAAATCCACTAGATACGTAGCCGATAGACCTGTACGAAAATTTATTTGAATCTGATAATTGTATTTTTTGCTAATTAGAAATTCGATTTTTTTTAACAAAGTAGTTTGTATTCCTGATTTTTTTTTTTGCATTATCGTCGAAATAAAAATTATTTATTTTGAAAAAATTACACTTAAAATCAAAAAATAATAAATATTTAGAAATTATTTTACTGTGATATATATAATAAATTCAATGAATTATATATATGTAATAAAAGACGCATATCAAATGCTTCAAGAGAGCAATTTACATGAATCACATACCACTCAAATATCACTTTCAATATAGCTTATTATTTTGTGCCAATTATTTTAAAATATCAGCCGCTGGAATTTATGTCATTGCTATAAAAAATCTATGAATGTTTTATCCAATAAACTAGTCGCTAATACTGAAATTTCATAAGACTAGTCATGTTTTATATGGAAACAACTCAGTTAATTATTAGTATGATCAAAAGTTTTTACCAGTCGTATATAGGTGAGCCGATCTAGCTTATAATCTTTTGACCTTTATATAACTGATTTTAATGAATTTTTAGGAAAATTTATACTTTCTAATATTTTTATTACTTATTTATAATTGAACCTAATTATAATTTAAATAAAATGATATAAAAAAAAATTCTTTTGAATTAGGTTTGTAAAGTCTAAATTATACAAAATACGCGACATTTAAAATTAATGGAATTATGAAATCTGAGTTTTTAATTTTAAATATTCAAAGGATACTTTTTTGTAATTTTAAAATTTAAACAAAACAGCCATTTTGTAAAATTCATAAGGGTCAATTTTGTAAATCACTCTTTAAACTAGAGGGATTTTCTTTTCAGCACAGCCATAAGCACCGGGAGTTAGCTCGATAACATTTGAAGTAGAAAATGAAAGCGACGGTATAACCGAGTGTGAAAATGATACAGGTGCAAAGTATGCGTACAAGCATCTTAAAACTGAAGATGGGGCAATGATTAATACATTAGAAGTTTCTCTCTCCAGGTCCAATATAATAGCCTCCAGTCTTGTGGATAGGTCATAGTACGACTAACAAAATTATAAACAGAAATCGAGATCATTAGTAATCTATAACATCGTAAATGTAGAATCCCAAATATTTTTTTAATGGATAAACATGTTAAAAATACCTCTGCCATTGGATATCTGTGGTAGTAAGGGTTTTCCAAGTACTTTAAATATTCCTCAGGATTTTTTGACTTAATTTCATCTGGATTGAGGCCATTAAAGATGCCTTGGTTACGCTGTTTTAGCATCATTCTTTTTCTCAACAATACGTTAATTTCATTTTCGAATGCAGTCGCTGCTTGTACGCTTGATTGACTTGGTGAAGTCCATACTATAAGCTTTGTCTTTTTAGGTAAATAATAATATTTGAAATATAATAGATCATTAAAGAAGGGTATGTAATAAATGTTTAAGGCGTAAATATTACATTTGTAGTATTATCATTTTGTGGATTTATTTCATTTATTCTTCTCATCACAGCAGAGTGTAGTTTCTTTGAGTACTCGATTATTCCATCAACGTTTAGTTTTCTAATTCCATCCCCTTTATCGTTATGATCGTCAAAGTCCTACAAATATAATAAAAAAAGTAGGTTTGCAAGATATTTTTATATTTAAGCAAATCTCGGGTAGTAGAAGCTCTTACTCTAGCGAGGTATATTCTACGACTTTGGATGTGTATGTTCATCAAGTAGAAAACAATTCTAGTCTATTAAATATTTAATTTTTATTTGTTAATTATAAGAAAGAGTTGGCCATCATTGTAATAAAAAAAAAGTGGTAATTTAATCCGATAAATATGGGATGTTATAGGTTATATGATAATAGCAATAGCGATAGGAAGAAAAATAAAAGATAGTTTACAGGTAAGTATCCTCTAAGGTTGTTAGTTTCAATTCTTTGGCCAGAGTTAATAAGTTTTATAAAAGATAAGTTAGGTTCATCTATAGTTTCGTAGCTAGGTAACATAGTATCTATTTTTTTCTGACAGTAAAAAAAAAGTGCAAAAAAATGAAAGCATGTGATATAAGAAATATACTAGAGATAAAAAATATAGCGATATCAAAGAGTCTAGAAACTAAGCAATACCTTAAAATCTTTAACAGCATCCTCTTTTGGCATTTTGATGTACTAAATTTAGAAAAAAATAAATTATTTGAAATGATTTTTTTTAAATATGAAGAATAAGGGTGCATAAATATATATTAGCGCTATTACATCTGGTGAATTGATTTTAACTTTTCTGATATTTTCTTCAACCAAGCTTTCAATGTCGCAAATGTATTCTATTAAATTAAAATCAGGCGAGGGATATAAGCTTCAATTAAATTTAATTGTTTGAGAGTTTATAGATTTTGCTATATGTATCTTTTTATTTTTAAATATATAAAAAACGAGATTTATGGATATATATTGGTAGTTCTAAAATACCTATGAATAGGGATTCAATTCCGTTTTGAGTTAAAGTGTCGTGTAATACTTTTCTGATACTTTTGGATAAATTCGAGCCATCAAATATTGCTACGTCACCGTTTTCGTTTTTCAAGTAGTTCACAAGATCTTTAAAGCATAGCTTACTGACTTCCAGTCTGTTCTTCTTGGATTGTTCGTTATCTAAGAGGGGATGTGTTATAGGTATGAGAAAATAACATTTTAAAATAAAGTGGAAGAATGTGAATGCGAATATCGACAAATGATAATTTAGATTTGGAATTAATATAGATAATGATAAAAAAGATATTACTGTTGTCAAACATGCTATCTAGCGGACCGACAATCCCAAACAATTTTCTTCTATACTCGCCAACGTTGAAGATTTTGCTATCCATGCCTAGCCAAGTGAAATATCTTTTCAAAGCCAATGTTGAATGCGTTTTTCCTCTAGCAGGAAGCCTAAAAATATGTGCAAACCCCCAATAAAGTTGATAAAATCCACTTATACAAAATAGAAAATATAAAATATATGCTTGTAGTTAGAGATGTTATTTACCCAACATTAATAATTGCAATGGGCAAGTAGCTGGATGTCTTACAGTCTTCCATATTATAAGTTTAGAGGAGTTGAAAGTAATAGAAAAAGAGAGTTGATGGATAGTTTGGTAAGGACAGGTTAATTATTAATTATGAATATAAATATCTTATTAGCGCAAGAATCTGTGTAAAGCTTAATATTAACCTTTAACGCTTTCGACACTTTTGAAATTGCATTCAGCCAATAATGTGACGTAAGTTAAAGCTACTCTGAAATCTTAATACTATTGGACGGAATTATTATCTTTGAACTAATGGAGGCTAATAGCATCCAGTACAGATTTATTTACTCGATAGTTACATTCTGTAAGGCTAAATTTAGATCTTGAGTATTTATACTTCATACTTCAGTTTATGACATTTCTATTGATTAACGACTAAATTGTTTATTCTCAGCTATGCAATTACCAAGCTAAACTAAGACCATTCACATTTTTAGTACTTCGTTGGCACATTTATTAATCCTTTTCTGGGCGGTAGACTATTTTTGATCCAAAAGGTGTAGCCAACTGAATTCAATTAAAATAGTTTAATTCCGAGACCTTATGAACTATTGGTATATTGAAAAATCGAAGTAAATACTAAGGTATCTTATAAATTACTATTGGATCAATAAAATTGATTTTTTTTAAAAGAACGATGAACGGGAAAGGGTTAAATAATGAAGCAGCTTTCCTTAAAAATAATACTTAACTTTTTTTTAGTTAGGCGAATCAGTTCAATATCTTACTTTTGCCTATAAGCACAATATAATCTATCACAGCGAGTAAAAATAACCTCATTAGCAGACTGAGCTTTCAACAGAAATTAAAGCAATCCTTAGCGAGCATTCTCGAATGATTAACCCTTTACCACCCAACACTCTTTAAAAAATCGAATATATTGATTCGTTTATGATTTAATTGAAAGTTTATTATTTGCAATCATTTTAAAATACTCCAATACTTCTTAAAGACTCGGAATTAAAGCATTTTAAATGAAAACAGTTGGCTATATTTGGTTGATCAAAAATAGTCTACCACTCGTGAAAGGAATATTAAAATTATTGATTCCCTAGATACTTGATCAGCTATGTAAGAATAAAGAGATTGTTGTTGAAAAATTAAATATGAGAATATCTCCTTGGACCCTGTCATTATATTTATGTTTTTCCAATAATTGACTTGGACGGGTCTCAAAGTCATACTACAATTTCCATAAAAGTTTTTTACATAAATTTATTTTTGAACCAACGATTATAAATTATTTTAACTGGAGCACAAAGACACTTATTACTAGGGGTAAATGATTTTTTTTTGTTAAAGTTCAGGATCAAGATTTTAGTTAATGTTATGGAAGTTATATTGGGGTAAATGTCTAGGCGTAGTATATTGTTTCTCCTCTTAGACATCACTTTTTTGAATTGTAGAAAAGCGAAACTAATGATATACATAGTAATCGACATGTCATATGAACATTATTAATTAATATAAAACAGCTTTCTAGAAGGAAAACAAAAACTTGAATAAAACTAAAGCTTTCTATTTGCTATGGCTTTAAATAATGCTATAGATATGTAAGAAATTGGTATTTCCGTGTGAAAAATGTGAAATGTATTAGTAATGTTGGAGCTACCCCTTGAAACACTCACAAACA
This sequence comes from Smittium culicis, assembly GCA_001970855.1. Taxonomy (NCBI): domain Eukaryota; kingdom Fungi; phylum Kickxellomycota; class Harpellomycetes; order Harpellales; family Legeriomycetaceae; genus Smittium; species Smittium culicis. The sequence goes on along the minus strand of LSSN01000562.1, from coordinate 5,865 downwards.
GATAAACTAGCCGATTTTGTAAGTACCATGTGGTCAAAGCGCTTAGTTAATTCCTTCAGATTACGTTTGTGTTTATATTACTATTAAACCATTGGTTTTATATGTTTTTATAGAGACGATTTGCAAAAAATCAACAAAGGAATAAACCATTACTTTGAACCAATGCCAAGTGGGTACGCAGGTCTAGAGCGGCCGAAGGAGATTGGTTAAAAAATAGTTTTTATAATATTTTAACATTTTAAATATTTTTTTATAGTTTTTTGTATAACTTTAAACTGTGTTTAACCCTTTCCCGCGCGGTAGACTATTTTTGGATGACCAAATATAGCCAACCGCGTTAAATAAAAACCAATTAATTCCGAGGCCTTAAGATATATTGGTATAATTCATAATAAAAGCAAATAATAAAGAATCTTATAAATGACTATCGAATCAATAAATTCGATTTTTTATAGAGTGTTGGACGGGAAAGGGTTAATAAACTTTGAGACAAAAACAAAAAACAAAAAAACTCAACAAAAATTTTTTCTAGTTAATTTATATAATTTATTAGTAAGATTCGCTTTTATTTATCTTCAGATAAAAACAATTTGCCTCAGTTTAAAACCAAAAATAATAATTAAAACAAATAGCGGTGTATTTTTTGATCAAGTATGTATGTATACCATATAATTCAGCCAAAAAATTATTTATTGAGTACATTATTAAACCTTTGTTTATTTATTTTTGTACAATTTGAGCCATCTTTTTAAAAAGTATCAAATGATTAAAATAATAGCAATAACTAAAAAGATAGAAATATATTCAAAGATACATTCTTGAACAGGATACTGTAAATATGAACTTAATTTCCATAAAAGCTGTATTTGTTGTTGATAAGTCAAGTGATATTAAAGCTACTACTGTTTAAATATAATTGCAACGTATATTTCTACTTAATCATTAAAGGCTTACACCCTAATTTTTCTATGAAAGCAGCTTTTTTTTTTACGTAAAAGTCTTGAAATATACCTACTAGTAAAACAGATCAACTTATTCTACAGCTATAATAAAGTAACATAAAATCAAGCTTTATGCTTTTACCCCATATTGTTATCTGATTAGTAATTTTTATGAGCGTGATTAGTAATTTATTTAATTTGAATCGCGCAGCCAATGGCGAACTTTTTAACTTCCGCTTATAGTTCAAAGCTATAAAAATCATTTTAGATTTACTTTGTGAAGCTAAAAATAGCGTTTATACTTTTTTATATATTTAAATATCTGATGCTCCATCAAAAATGGATATAAATAGTTGATCCGCTTCTGTTAATTTTAGCTGTTTTTATAAAACAAAACTCACTATTATATTTTCAATTTTGTATTTTCTAAACTCAAAAACTTCAGTAATAAGAAAAATGGTAAAAAAATCCTATTAATATATTAAACTATCTAATAATAAAAGAAATATTAGCAAAAACTCACCAAGCTGTACTTTTTTAAATATAAAAAAAAATAAATAGTTTCACACTGTTCGCAATAGCCTTAAATTTTCATCCCGCTCTAAAGCTCTTTCCAGCCTTTATCTGAGTTCTGGTTTTAAATCTTTCCAAGCGTTCAAGTATTCTACTGCAGAGCAAAATAAGATTAATTCAGCCCTAAAGCCAGATGAATTTATACCTTTCCAGCTAATAAAAGCGGAGAAAATCAACCATAACACTAAACTATACCGGTTCAAAATCGACGATGATAGCGTTTCTGGTATGGTTGTGGCGTCATCTTTAGTCACCAAGGTTCCTGATTACAATGGTGCCGGGATAGACCTGATCAGGCCATATACACCGACTTCTCTGGAAACGACAAAGGGTGAGCTTGATTTAGTTGTCAAAGTATATCCAGAGGGGAAAATGTCAAAACATATCGATAGCTTAAAGGTCGGAGATTCACTACTAATGAGAGGGCCTATTGTTAAGTACAAATACGAAGCAAACAAATTCAAAGAGATTGGGATGATTGCTGGTGGGACTGGTATTACTCCAATGCTCCAAATTATCCGCAAAGTTCTGCATAACCCTGAAGATAAAACAGAGCTCAAACTTCTTTTTGCAAATACTGGAATAGAAGATATTCTTCTTAAAGAGGAATTGGATAAACTAGCCGCCGACCATGGCGACCAGTTCAAAGTTTCCTACATTATAAGCTCACTTGATAACAGAACGACTTGGGACGGTCATTTTGGCTATATTACCAAAGATATCATCGAAAAATTCATTCCTATTCCCAAAAATGTTCCTGAAAGCATCACTTACGTGTGTGGGCCTCCAGGAATGATGAATGTCATTTGCCTACCCAAAGTAGGAAGAAATGACCAAGGTCCAACTGGTGGATTCTTAGGAGAGCTAGGGTTTACCCCTTCTCACGTTTTCAAATTCTAAACTAGCTTATTTTCCTTTTTGTTCTTTATACAAATTTTAGATGCCTTGAATTTCTCTTTTTAATATAAAAAATCGCTTTTATTCTATACAAAGTTTAGTATCGTATAAAGCCTGCATTTTCTATTTAAAGTCATGCCAAACACTTTATATATGCTGGGAATAGTCAATGTAAATGCATATACGAATTTTTCTTGAAAGATAATTTCGCGGTGCTACTACTTTAGAAATGGTTATTAGACCATGACTTCTCTCGGATAAAAGTGGTTGATTGCTCGATATAAGCCTAATAAATTATGACAATACTCTACACCATATATTTTACACTCTTTTACGGTGACTGGCCAAGCTGTACAGCTTTCGTTATTTCTATCCAATTATCCACCAACTAAAGACTTGCATTTTGCTTAATTTTCAGAGACTCAGGTTAATAATTTTTAGTCAATTATTATCTGCTAATTCATTAGCGAATCGTCGTCGAATGTGACCCATTACTACAGCAAATTATTTAAACTAAACCTACTTGCTATTAATTATTGGGTGATTTATAATTTTAAGGTGTGTTAGTACCCAATAGTTAATTTTATCAAGATATTTAATTTTTTTTAATTGAACTACTTTTTACCAATAGCTGCTATAATTAAACTCTTTAATTATAGCTGTCCAATTACTGTTAAAAATTTATTGATTTGTTTGATTTGTTTTTTTAAATTTTTTTTTTTGCTTTGGATTTTCGCTAATTGTTATTTTTTCTTCAAGTCTCATAAGAATTTCTGCTCAAATAATATAGTCGAAATTAGTATAGCTATATTTACGACTTCATCCTAAACACTACTCTCATCAATATTTTATTTTTTAGTTTTTAAGAAATCGGACCAAGATGGCATTAAGATTGAATTTGAGTAGTTTGCAAGGATCCTCAATCTCTTCAAAGAAAGGAGGCGATTTAGAGAAAACCCAACAAGTTTTCATTTCCCCAAGTGTTCCTTTCTCAATTATTGATCATTACCTCCGCAGAAATGATAAACAAGACCGCGTTATCGGAACTTTGCTTGGTGTAAGACGTGAAGGTGGAAGAGTCGTCGAAATCAGATCTTGCTTCCCTGTCCCTCATTTTGAAACTGATAGTCATGTTGAAGTTGACATGGAATACCATCGCTTTTTCTATGCTGCCATCAAAAAGGCCAATCCAAACGAAGAAATCGTCGGATGGTACGCTACCGGCGGCGAACCAGGTAAACACGCCACCCTCATCCAAGAATTTTACGCCTTGGAATCTCAACCTCACGAAGCTGTCCATATGATCATGGATACTGGTCTAGAATCTAACTCTTTAAATATCCAGATGTTCTCTGGTTTATACTACGGTTCTTCCTCAGATGCCACCGAAGGCTGCAAATTCGTCAGCTTACCTCACGAAATAATTTACCCAGAGTCTGAAAGCAAAGTTCTCGAACTAGTTTCTTCTTCAAACTCGAACGAAAATAATAGCACTAATGGTAAAGGCGATTTTGTTCCTGTAATCACCGATATGGAACAACTCGAAATTGCAATCAAATCTCTTCTGGAAATGATCGATCGCGTATCCAAATATGTTGACTCCGTAATCGCTGGCTCTCAAAAACCAAACGTCGTTGTCGGAAAATATTTACTAGACATGCTCGCTTCTGTTCCCAAAATTGACCCTGCTCATTTCGAAACCCTCTTCCAAAGCCACTTGCAAAACATTCTCATGGTCCTCTACTTGAGTAACTTGACCAGAACTCAAATCAGCCTCGCCAATCGTCTCCACCACATCGTTTAAACCCTTTACTATTTCATCAAAATTACCACTTCCTCCCTTCTTTTGTCTAATTAAAAAATAATACACTAAACAGTATACATATTTTTTTCTTGCTTTACCCACTTTTTTTTTTTTGACTAATCATTTTTTCTAAAAATATAATTTTCAACTACTATTAACATGCAACTATTCCATTCATATTCACTATTCAAAACATCCTTTAAAAACTGCTATTTTTTTTAATTTGTGAAGCAAATTTCCAACTAAAACTTTTTCTCAAATAGCCCATATCATATGATTGCTTTAAATTATCCCATAGTTTATTCGTTTTAGATTTTGAGTTTATACCATCTTTGGTCTACTTATTTTTTATTAGTATTTAGTTGCTTGAAATAGACAAGTATACTAATGAATTCAGCAGTTTAACAAAAAAAAAAAGTGGAATCTATTCAAACTTGACAATTTATTGCTGAAAACTACCACAGACATTTTTTATTTCGCAAAAAATTTTAACAAAAGATGTTAAAGCTAAGTTATATAAAAATATAACATTCTTTAGGGAAACAAATAAGCCCTTAATAATGTTGATTATCGATTAAATGAATAAATAAAATATTAAATAACATCTTTTAGATGCTTTTTGACTAATGACAATCTACCAATCTCTATCTTCTTAAAAGCTTCAATTATTTTCCTGAACTTTTCGCTGTTAACTCCTTTTTGAGTTTCATCCATGTTATTGTGCTCGACAAGGAGTCTTTTGAGTTTAGAAAAGTCAAATGATGACATTTCGAGTTTCGACACAGTATTCGAAAAAACCTTAATTCCTCGCATAATTCTGGATACTCCATAAACCAAAGTTGCCAAATTCTTGTCTCTATTTCGCAACTGATACCATTGCTCACAGGTCAAGCTGTTGTCCTCGAACACCACCCTGAATGCGTATATATGCAGTCGCTTCATCATATTATCTTTGGTAGTATCACTCGGCTCATCACATAGCTGGGTCCTTGTCAGTGTTGGTAAAATATAGCTACCATTAATCCAAGATTTGTACAGATCTTCTTGGTCAGGCTTTATTTTAGATATGCTTGGTATATACAAATCTTTGCATACAACATTTGCAAGTCTACTTGTCAACTCAGATTCTCGAGAAGTTTCTCCAGAAAAATCTGATATTTCAGCAGCTGCACCCCCTTTCATCATCGTCGCTTCGCTGATCAGCGCTCCCCAATAGTAGCTTTTAGTGATAAGTAGTGATGCGACCATATTTCCAGGCTCGCCTATTCCCTCATAAAGCTTAGAAAATATTAAATATAGATCCAAGCCATTTGGGATCATTGTGTTCTCATTAAGCATAACCATTTTTATTTAGCTTATACTTATAACTTTAATTATTACTATATTTGTGAATTATACTTCAGAGGAGGAGACATATTAAGTGTTACCATCTTATTGGATAATACTAAACCGAAAATTACAAACCAATAAAAATAAAGTGAAATAAAATGAACTAATAAAATTTTTATACTATAGAATGTAAAGTACACGTTAGTGTTATCCTTATCATCTTTTCTTTCGCAAAGGTACTCTACCAGCATAAAGATTTTCAATTTTAAAATTTTTTTTTTTTTACACTTTAAAAACTTTAAAATATTATTTTCCTTCAAA
>LSSN01000561.1:10846-21668 GCA_001970855.1 Smittium culicis | reverse complement strand
AAGCAAAAACGTACCATATACGACCAATACGGTGAAGAAGCTTTGAAAAACGGTATCCCCCAATCTTCTGCCGGTCCAGGTGGCCCTGGCGGCTCTGGCACCCCTTTCTTCGGCTTCCCAGGTGGCTCAGGAACCACCTTCTCCTTCTCTTCTAGCGGTGGAATGCCGGGTGGCTCGTTTGGTGGCTTCACTCCAAGCAACCCCGAAGACATATTCCAGCAGATTTTCATGGATGGTGCTGGTGGAATTTTCATGGGCGGTGCTGGCGGTTCCAAGAAATCTGGCCGCAGCAGAGCTCATCCCGGCTCTTCTCACATGCACCAGTCCATGAATGGCGGTACGGATTTCATGAGCCAGTTCAGTTCCGCTGGTGCCGGCAATGGCAGCGGAAATCAATCTAAAGAAATCGAGAAAACTTTACCAGTTACCCTTAAAGACTTATATACCGGTGCCAGCAAAAAGCTAAAAGTCACCCGCAGAATTATGGAAAACAGTTCAGGTCAACTAAACACTTCTGAAAAGATCCTCCAAATCGATATCAAGCCCGGATGGAAGTCAGGAACTAAAGTTCGATTCAGCGGCGAAGGCGATAATTTAGGCAACGGCCCGCAAGACATTGTTATCCTCATCAACGAAAAACCCGACTCTACCTTCAAACGCTCAAACAATGACCTCGTCATGAACATGGAGCTATCTCTGCTCGAAGCCCTGACCGGCTACAAAAAGCCCATCCACACCCTTGACGGAAGAACAATCGAAATTGAAAATAAATCTTCCATTGTTCATCCCGGAAAAGAAGTTCGTGTCGCTGGCGAAGGTATGCCCATCTCCAAAACTCCCGGAAAAAAAGGAGATCTCATCATCAATTTCTCCGTCAAATTCCCCACCTACCTGACTGATATACAAAAGACCAAACTTAAAGAAATCTTATAATCACAGTTATCGAATATATATATATATATAATATATCATCATATAGAATAATTTATATAATAAATCTACAATAAAAATTTTTTTTCTTTTTTTCTTTTAGTGTTTTTTTTTTTACTTTAATAATATACTAAACATTATTCATCTGTTTTTTTACGTTTAAAACATCAATATGCGGTTTTAATAATAGAAATAACTTTATTTCCTCACATTTATACATCGTCTAATAAATTATAATTAAGCAAACAACTATAGGTTAATGAATTCGGGCATATTCTTGATTTTCGTCCATTCGCTCGTTTCTTCATTTAACGAATTTGCTGAAGACACGAATTTTTCAATTTCTGCGCAAATAGAGGCAAGCTGGCTGCCAATAGCTGCTGGAAGGTCATCACCGCCATTATCATCTAGCAACTCGCTGTTGTTGTTGCTGTTGTTGCCCGCCATTATGTGCGGAAATTTCGCGGCTAGCTGCGCCAGTTTGCTGAACAAGCGCACGAGTTTGGCCATCCGGTCGGCGTCAACGACCATATCGTCGAAGTAGCTCTGCACGGTAACGAGCAGCTGGATGCTGCTGGTCATATCTTTGAGCGCGCTGAGATGTTCGCCAGCACCGCCAAATTCGCAGCCGATAGGCCTGTGCATTTCGTGCTGTGGCTGCGGCGATACACTGCCGTCGAGCATGCTTGCTTTTGTTAGCACGAACTCGGCGACCGATGCTGATATTTCCTTGCCCTGGTCAATGGAGAACGCAAACAGACCGTTCATCTTGCGCTTATACTCATCCAGCTCGGGGCCTGCCTTGCTGCCATCGCTTTCAGCTTCCCCGCCAATGTCCATCAAAATGTCGCTGATGCTCGAAATAACAAGGTTTATAAACGACGTTGTCACATCGAGCCCATGCTGGCTGACCTGAGCAGGTACTGCTTGCTTGCTGTTCTCAAGGTCCGTTAAATTATCGCAGAAAATACTTGCTTCAATTAGTGATATTCGCAGCCCGACTTCAACGTACTTTAAATTTGGATTTAGGTTGACATTTATGCTACTTTCAGGATTGTTGTTAGCTTTTATACCGTCTTTACTGCTGCTAGACTGGAAACTCGGTTTAGTTTTTGTTATATCATTTGCGCTGTTTACAGTGCTGCCGTTATTAAAGGTGCGCCCAAACATAATTTCTGGCCAATTTCTCATCAGCGAAACTCCTAGGTTTAAACTGTCGAGTTTAAATAATAAATCGTCTAGTATAAAAAGTAAATAGAAAAAAACAAAAAGAGTTAGAAAAGATGTATACAAAGAAAAAAAAACTATAAAAAAAGAAGTGTGAGGATTAGTGAAAATATGGAAGGGAGTTACCATTCTTTTGTTGTAGGATCATGAGGCATGTATTGGCAATATTAGACACTAGAGAGTATAAGAGGCTAGGATTTTGCGAGTATAAAAAGCTAGCCAAGTCGGTATGGAAGAATTGGAAATGGTGAGAAAGCCTTTTAATGAAGTCGAGCTGAGCTTTTTCAAAGTCATAGGTGTTTTCAGGAGATATCCTTGGGTCAACACGTACGAAATCAGAAAATTTAGCAAGAAATAGAAATAATTGGTCGGTACTAGATTTAGAGAGTTTAATTGAGCTTGGAGTTTCAAAAGTGGAGGTGTTTATGTTGTTGTTTTTGTAGCTGTGGAATAAAGAGCCGATAAGTCCATCAATGAGTAATTCATTTGAGCCTGTTTTACCGACTAAAATTTAATACAATTTTATAAAAAAAAAAAATTGGTAACTGTCCAATATTTAATATATAGTAGTAGTGTTGTATAAGTGCAATTTTTGTTTTTTAAAGAGAAAGTAATTGAAAATAGGTACCGTTTTTCAGCATATCAAAAGCAGGATCGATCCAGTCTTTTGCAGTAGATAAGATGTTAGTAGTATCTTTTACCATTAATAGACCGCAAAAAATTTGTGTAGCCAAATTGTTAAACTCATGGTTTCTAGTTTGGTGCAGTAAAAAAAAAAAATTAAAAGGAAAGAAAAAGATTGCGTGTAAATAGAATAAAATTTTCAAGAAAATGAGGATGTAAATTAATCAATAGGTATGAAGATCTTTAAAAGAGTTGAGAAATAAGGCGATAACGTTCTTTATTTACCCTAAAGAGCCAGCTTTGCAGACAGTGGGAACAAGTGAAATCAGGCGAAAGTCGTTGGAGAAAACATCTTTACATACAAAAGCAGCGATTATGTATAGGGATAGTGATATGTAGCTATTGGCTTGTTCGATTTCGGAGCTATTATCTTGAATTTTGAGATCTATTGCGGACAGCTTTTTTATTCCGGTAGTTAACAATCTTTTGACGAATTTCCATTCGAAGCGCTTAAAAACGTACTCGTGAGCTTTGAGCTCGTCAGTCGGATCGTTTGATAGCAGGTACGGGAGAACCATTAGGCCAGCGATTTTCTCATCGTCGGTTGTTTTCCTCGTAAGTAGATTTGTGCATTTTATTAGCTCGATTGTAGGAACGTACTTATCAGAAACATTATCCATAATTATTTTTCTGATAGAGGGTAATGGTATAAAAAGGTGATTGCTCTTTAAATTTAGCGCAAATTTTTGTAAAAGTCAAACCAGATTGATTTAATGATCTTTTAGTGTTTCTATTCAGCCTTAGATTTTATTGTACTTCATTAAATTGAATTTAATTATTTAGCTGTATTATTTAGCGCTTATTTAAAAATCAACTTTTAATTTATATCGATGTAAATTTCTGAAACTGTAATTTATTTCATAAACACCATTGGCTATTTAGTCAGGGTTCTTGATTTTTTTTAAAACTTAGCCCATGATTCATTAAAAAAATACTGAAATAGGAAATGTTCTTCTGATCTTATTGATTATTGGCTATGGCTTCCTGCTTTTATAAGTTTTTGAACATAAGTGTTATGATCATTGGGTCTAAAAAATTTAGAGAAAGATTAAAAAACCAGTTAGAGAGTAGTATTTAGCAGCGAGTAAACATTTTCTGAACTATTCATTACTTTTTTAAAATTCAATTAAATGAAATGGCTTGAACCTGAGTAAAAATTAACCAACCAAAGGTATCATCTTGATATCTTTTCAACTTCACAGCTAGCTTACAAAGCCTTCTGTCTTGCATAATCAAGCACAAATGTTCTCAATTTTAGTAAGCAGCAACTCCAGCAATTTCTGTTACAGTTTCATTTTTCGGACTTATGGCTGTCAACGCATTTATGATTTGTGGTGTTTATACTAGTCTTTCTAAACTGCTGAATCTACTTTTGGAGTCTTTTATAGCGCCAGTTTAAATATTTCAGTTCAAGCTCACGGCTATACTGCTAATAAAAAGCTCTAGCAAAAGGACTTTCCGTAGCATACAAGATTATTGATAACATTCAACACCGAGTAAATATAGGAAAAATGAAACTAAACTTCTTTTTTTTTGACAAAAGCGAATAGATTAGCGGCAACAGCATTTGATACTCAATATATTAGGATTGTTGTCAAGTTAGGAGAATAATAGTCTCAAGTAGCAAAACTCTGTATTATTGATAAAAAAAAAAGCAGCTTACAAATTCCGAGTTTTAAGCAATATTTAGCATTTTTTACAAATCAATTTTACTAAAACTACAAAAACGCAGTATAAATATTATAGCCCAAGTCACCGCCCATGACGATGTAGTAATTAAAATAATAATCGATTGCTTAGTATTCTGTTTATCTCCTACTCTTACCCAAGACAATATCAATCAACCTTTTACTATAGTTTCTGTTCTGTAAAATTATAATTCCTTTAATCTTGATAGTAATAAAAATAATAACCCAGAAATGGACGCTCTAAAAGCCCAAATTTTCAAACTGCTCGCTATCAAACGTAACTTCCATTTTACCCTTTTTTTTTAAAAAAAATATTAAACGCTTTTTCTTTAATAACAATAATTTAACTAAATAACCTTATTTAATAAAAAAAAAAAATAGAGGTTGACGAGAACACTTTCTCTACAGATACTGTTTGGATAAATTCTGGTGGTCGCGGAGTTTATGGTTAGTATTTTTTTTCTTTTTTAAATTGCTCTTTCAATCTCTTTTTTCCATTATACCCTTCTCTATATTAATATATCTAAAATGGTTTCCCTATTTAACTCTTCTTTAACTATCTATGATTTATAGGAGGTCAGCTCGTATCTCAGTCTTTAGCTAGCGCAATTTTAACTGTCGACCCCGATTTCTACCCTCATGTATGCCATTAAACTCATTTGCTTCCTTTAGCCTATCCAATATGGTTCATTATTTTAAAATTAAAGATTAAATTTTCGTTTCGTATCAATAGTCGTTGCAATCTTACTTTTTACTTGCTGGAAAGCCCGGAAGCCCTTTTGTCTTTCATGTAGAGAGAATCAGAGATGGTACTTTACCTCCTTTATTCTATTTTCCAATTAATATAACTAAATATCTCTAATTTGATTTTATAGGAAGATCTTTTGCTTCAAGGGCAGTCAGGGTTAAACAAAACGGAAAATTAATTTTCACCCTTAATTGCAGCTTTGCCAAACCCGAAGAATCAACCGCTTTCCATCAGGTACAGATACACAAACGCTATAATTAGACTATATTTATCGAATACCATTCCTGTTTTTATTTTTTTATTATAAAGTCTAAACTAACTACTACATAAACGAAATAAACTTAGTTTGCAATGCCAAAAGTTTATGCTCCTGAAGATACTACTCAAGTACTTGGAAATTCGCAAAAGGATAACCATAATATGCGAATTGGCAGTTTTATTATTGACCAAAATAATAAGATAATGAACACAATCGATTTCAAAACCAAAATAGCTGTTCCTGTTGACAAAAAACTGCGAAGTAATTTCGATATAGGAATAAACGATCATTTGGATACCTTAAAGGATAGTAGTGCATTCAGGCTCACCAAAAATGATATCAGGATTCCATACAACCTCAGATGGATGAGGATCGATAACCTCGGAGCAGAAAAAAGACACAAGTCGCTCGATTTACTCCTGCTTGCATGCGTTTCAGACTACCGCATTCTAACAACAACAGCGTTACCACACTTCTTTGGATACAACTACAACCAGAGCAATCTAGGCATAACAGTCTCCCTCGACCACGTTTTGTACTTCCACTCGCCCAGCTCTGCCGATATGAGCGACTGGGTTCTGTTCGAAGCCGAAAGCTCGTTCAGCGGAAATGGCCGCGGCTACGTCACTGGCAGATTCTTCAGCAGGAAAACCGGCGAACTAATTGCCTCGGCATCGCAGGAAGTCCTGCTTAGAGTCAACTCCATCCCCGGATCTATCCCTAACTCAAGGCTCGTTTTTGACAATTCCCCCCCAAAATTCATCTCGTCTGCTGCTGAAAATAATGACACTTCCGAAACTGAAATTGTTGCCAGTAAACTTTAAATCACCCCCCCCCCTTCTCACACTCACCATCTTGAATTTTTCTCTACATCGTTACTTTTTTCTCTTGTTTTACTTTGATAATATTTTTTCATTTTCAGGCAGCAAATTTATCATATTTTTTTTCTACAGGCCTTTATTTATTAGTCATTTTCTTCAAAAATCAATAAATCCTAAAAATCTAAATTTTCCACCTTATTTAAAGCATAAATCTTTTTAGATGAATAGGGATAAGTAGTTTTAGCAACCATTTACTTCCTCTCAGCATTTTACCCTGTTTATAACCTCAGTTCACACATAATTCGACTATTATGAACAATTCGCTGTTCTCTTGATTTAAAATTATATACTCCTATAGAAATATAAAAAATCACAAAGTTGAATATTGACTATTTTTATTCAGGTTTTTATTTATCCGGTTTTATTTTACTTTATTTAATTTTTTTGGCCTTGAGGCCTTAATCAAATTGTTTTTTAAGGGATATTTTAAAACTAAAATAAGGATAAAATAGGAGTTGTGAGATAATTTATGCATCTTTTTTATTTTTTTTACTCGGTGATGTTTACTAAAATTGCTTTTTTAGATTTATCCATCAAAACGTTTTATTATTTATTTTTTCTTTCAAATGCCTACACTTTATAAAACGCTCACATATCCCCTCATAAAATGTAGTCAATACCCTCTGTTTTCTGTATTTTTTCTTTTTAAATTTTAGTGTACAAAACCCCCATAGACGTATATCCTCATACACTCACATCGCTCCCTCACCCTAATACTGACCAGAAATGGACGAAGATAGAAAACAAATCCTAGAGTTGATGTCTCTAAAACGTAAAAATACTTTTATTTATACTTTTACCCTTTTGTCTACTTTCTCTTAATAGCTACAAGAAAAAACATTATCTAAATTCACACTATGATTATTTATACTCGCTGAATAATTACATTTGAATATTTTCTTAAATAAATTCACACTCAATTTTTATACAATGATTAAAATTGTTGATACACCTATTTTCCCTTAGAATTGGACGACAACACGTTTATCTCCGAATTCTCGAGGGTTAAAGAAAAATTTAGAGGTGTATATGGTAAGAACAAAAATTATCTGCTCTTATATCACCATTATACTCGCTAGATATAACCCAGAACCAATTTAATATCAGTTTAACTTTTTTTTAAAAAAAAAATAAAGGCGGTCAGCTTATTTCTCAGTGTTTAGCATCTGCTGTGTTAACCGTTGATCCCGAATTTCTCCCACATGTAACCATTTGTCTCATTTTATCAAAAAAATATTATTTGATATAATCACATTAAGTTAATCATTACCCGTTAGCTATATTCTAATATATAAATATATATATTAATAATGTTTGCAATTAGTCGCTCCATTCTTACTTCTTAGTTGCAGGGAAAGCCGACTCCCCAATGTATTTTAACGTTGAGCGTATTCGAGATGGTATCCTATTTTTATTTCGTTGTTTCATTATAGTAATTATATTACTATTGAAAAAAAAAAAAAAAAAAAAAACTCAACCTTTAATCTTGGCCTGTATTTCAAATTTATAGGAAAATCTTTTGCTTTTAGAGCTGTAAAGCTTATACAGAATGGTAGAACCATATTCACTCTAAACTGCAGTTTTACTAAACCAGAAACTTCGCAGATATCGCATCAAGTAAGATATACTTTAATTATTATTACTCATATTTTTTATCTTTTTTTTACTAAAAAAAAAAGGGCTTGGTAACACGAGGATATTCGGATTATCTTCAACCAAGATCTATTGAAATAAAACTCAACGAAAATAATATCTAATCACTGTTTTTATAGTACAAGATGCCTAATGTTTACAGCCCAGAAAGCTCGGCCAGAAAATTAGGAAATTCTCAAACCAGAAACAAAACCATGAACATCGACAACTACTATTTCGATAATGATGATATTATGGTGAATAAAATCAAGCTTAGAACCCAATTAGGCGTGCCAATTGATACAGAGGTTTCAAAAAATTTTGATTTAGGCATAAATGAATATCTAAAAAAATTTAAAGATGTTGCAACTAACCCTAAAAATATAAGAATCCCCTACAACAATCGCTGGATGAAAATCGAAAAGCCTGATACGTCTAAGCCTCTGACTAAAGCAATGAGTATTATACTCCTTGCCCTAATTTCAGACTTTACTGTTATGATGAATGCTGGCTTACCTCACTTCTGGGGCTACAATTTTGATAAAAATGACCTCATTATGACAGTTTCCCTTGACCACGCAATGTATTTCCACCACAACCACACCTCAACAACAGATCAAAGTTCATCAAAAGTTAACTTTGACATCACTGACTGGATCCTCTTTGAACTCGAAGCCCCAATAACTAAGAACGGCCGCGGATATTTGACCGGAAGATTCTTTGAAAAAAGCTCTGGCAACCTAATTGCTTCGATCTCTCAAGAAGTTTTGTTCAGATCACAGCCCTCAAAACAAAAAGATACCCAGGATACTGATACTATTGATATGTCGTCTACTATTGCAAAGAACTTGCTATTTGATAAACCATTCCCAACATTTAATATTCCTTCTAGCAAACACAACACAAAATCAAAGCTTTGAAGCTAAATATATACCAATCCGAGCATTTTCTTTTAAAAAAAATTACAAATAATACCTAATTTAGTAATAAATATGTATTTAAATTTTTTGTTTGTTATACCCAAAATTAGAAATATATTTATGAAATTAAAAGGAATTGTATGCTCACATCTAAATTAAAAATTAAAATCCTGCATAAGTTATATTTTATTAAATTGCATATTATTACCACCCGAAATATATGTATTCCAATTATAATCACTCCTAAACGAAGTCAAAAAATTGAAACTACATATAGTTTAACTCTTTTTTTTATCAGTTTTTAGTCAACTAGGTCTTAAGAATACCATTATTTTTATATACCAATAAAAATGTGTATAATCCGTTAAAACAGAGCATGGATTTCTGGTCTAATTAATAATCACATGCTGAATAGAAAATACACCTGGGTGACTGCGTACAAACTTTGGTCCAAGCGGTTCAATAAATATTTGATGCGTGGGTCAACCAAAAAAAACTCTATATGACAAAGCCTTGAAAAACGACAAATCTATGATATCACGGTGGATGAGAAAAGTATACGGTGGAAACCAATCTAACTGGATGGGCCTGGAGCTCAAATACCCTGAGCGGCAAAAAAGTTTGCTGCACATAGCCAAGATTAGAATCGGCGCATACTGGACAGCACAGCACATGGCCAATGCGCGCATTATTGATGGGGCGTACAAAACTGAATGCCCATTCTGCAAAATGAAAACACCCGAAACTGTAGAGCATATACTCCTGGACTGCGGACGTTGGACAGCGGTACGGTGGAAGACTACAGGACCATATATTAGAGAAAAAACGTCCATGCTGAGCCTGCAGTTCAGCAATCTTCCGCCTTCTTCAATCTCGCAGAGGTTAGTTGGCAAGCTCCTGGGGGAGGAGTTAAAACTTAGCTCGTCGGCGATTTACCAAGGTTCCGACACTCCGGCCACCAAAATTGTGTTGGCAACAGCAAAATTTCTAGAGGCCATCCCTTTGCACCGAAAATTGATTCTCGAGATAATTAAATGTTTGCCAATCCCCATTAATCGACGCCTAACAGGTATGGAAGCCCTACAGGGCCGGATGGGAGTTGGCTGAGCGAATTTTTTATAATATTTTTTAAGTAGTTTTACATTTATTTTGAAAAAAAGCTTAAACAATATCACGCGAAAATCTCCCCAATATCGATATTTTTCCTAATTATTACGGCTTGACATATTAAAAACTGAATTAAAGCTTTTGATTAGACACTTAACTATTAAAAATTAAACACGTAGGGCTTATAAATAAATTATTAGATGATTTTTATATCATGATCATATTCTGAACCCAAAACCGCAAAGGTGTAGAGACCCTAGTGTGACGGGACAGAATTGGTTGTGACTAAATTATAATAAAATTTTCTTGTGTGTTTTTTATTTTTTGTATGAATATGTAAAATACAACTATGTGTAGCATTTTTCATAAATATTTCGAATACTCAATCTTTGTACTTATATATAGATAAAATTACCTAAAATTTTTTGATTTAATATAAAATTTAAATAAACTAAAACTAAAGTAAAAATTTTATTATCTATATGCTCAGTCAAAGTACTTACTATTCATAATCTTTACCATTATTTATTTCGCAAAGTGCTCTACCTAGTTATTTTAAATCTTAGAAATTAATTAATTAAAAAAAAAAGCTATTACTATTACTATTACTATTACTATTACTATTACTATTACTATTACTATTACTATTACTATTACTATTACTATTACTATTACTATTACTATTACTATTACTATTACTATTACTATTACTATTACTATTACTATTACTATTACTATTACTATTA
>LSSN01000561.1:0-10354 GCA_001970855.1 Smittium culicis | reverse complement strand
CTATTACTATTACTATTACTATTACTATTACTATTACTATTACTATTACTATTACTATTACTATTACTATTACTATTACTATTACTATTACTATTACTATTACTATTACTATTACTATTACTATTACTATTACTATTACTATTACTATTACTATGTCTCATAATGGAAATTTTGAAAGTAACTTTAGTGCCCCAACACCATGAACCTAAGAAATCCTTTTGCTTTTTTCATAGATGGATGTACTGAGTCATGAAAAATCAAACACTCGAGAAATTGATATTGTTATTAAAGATGATAACAATAAATATACTGTGGATAGGAAACCTAAAATGTAACTTATTATGCACCCAGAGCACGCGAGCTCACTAAAAACAATTTCTTTGAACTTTTTCAAAACCCCTACCACTGACTGAGAGCACCGCAATTTTTTTTTTTTTGCAACCTGATCAAGGAATGGCGGAATTGTATAAGACCCTCAAAAACTTGGAGATATTGGAATCTCTCTTGAATTCAAAAATAGCGACACTATTAGGTATGAAATTCAATATATAATGTCTATTCATACAAAAAAAATTGAATATTTTGATCATTTTATACTACATGACCCCATCTCGCTCTCTATCGACTCTGCAATCGAATTTACTAACCTATTGCGAGTACTACTTTCTAACCTCGCTATATAAGTCATATAAATACGAATAAATGACACGATTAAAGCAACTAAAAATCTTGGAAAGTCTCCGCAAATTCTAAACTTAGATTCTAATACACTTTTTGAGCCAAAAAAAAACTCGCATAACACATCACATTGATGTAGTCTTTAGATAAATCCATGGTATCAATCATTTCAAATCTTAAAAGATGGTATAAAGACCGAGAATTCAGCTACCCAAGGCAAAAATAAATGGTACCCCTAAGATTCGATAAAATCCGTTAATTGTGCTATAAATAAGCTTCATTAATGGCGGGGGCATTCACCGTCTCTATTTTAGTCAACAGAGGCTGGTCCAGAGATATAAGTAGCAGGGTTTTTATTCTCTACCAGAGAGACTGTCAGAGACTAGCAAAATGCAACTAGATCAGGTAGATAATATAAGAGAGTTTTCGAATCCGTCTAAAGACTCAGATATCGAATAAGATCTTAAAGGAGTTAAAATCGAGACCCTGATGAGTTAAAAAATCGGATTTTGTAAAATATAAGATACTAGAACTTTTGGGAAAACGGGCTATAGAGGAGGTTTCTGCGAAATTTCCCAGGTTTTTATCACAAATTTCCACAATCAAATAATTCAGTGGTAATCGTCTATCATTGAACCTAAGACCGCTTAAAGTGTGAAAAAAGATGATTCATTTCAAAATTGATTCTCTAGATACCGTCTAAAAAATTATCCGTAGGAAGGACTGTATGAAAATTATCGAACTGAAAGACGCATTCTTACATATCATAGTGTCCAAGTCATCATAAAAAGTGCTAAATTTTAATTGGAGAAACATATTTTTGCCGATGCAGAACATTTTATTTCGGGATTTCTACAAGTTGATTTGTGTTTACAAATGTATTGCGACGGATTTTGAGGTTTAAAAGACAGCAATGGGTCCTTATAAGCGTCTGATTAAACGGATTTTTGATTTTACGATCGAAAAAAAAACAATCAGAGAAAAACTCGAGCCTGGTTATAAAAAAGCTGCAGAAACTAGGCTTCCATAAATAGGAAAATAATTCGATATTTTTACCAACACAGGCTATAACGCATCCTGTTATAAAGATAAAATCTTGGTTAGTGAGTAAAGATATACCAAAAAAAAAATACAGTGACCTCAAAAATAAATTCTGTAGACTGATAAGAAAATTAAAATCATCAATACGAACCCTGAATTCTTTTATAGCGAAGATCTAGGCTAAAGGTAGTCGTCCTACTTTGAGAAAATTGATTTTAAAAAGACTATTAGAACTAAAGAACTCGATATTGGCTACTATAAAGGACTGGAAAAAGGCTATAGAAATAACCAAGCCTGAAATGGAGAACTTTTAATGGTGGATATATCACCTAAATATTTTGAATAGTCTCTGTTTTCTCCCTTGAAACCCCCGAGTTAGAGGTGTTTACAGACTCCAGTGATCACTATTGGTGAGTTTTTATAAGCTAAAAATAGTTCTTAGGAAGGTTAGCTCCAGCCCAATAAAAGCTGTTAATAAATTTGTAGTTACTCGAAATAAAATAAGCTCTGTAAATGTCACACATTTAGTTTCAAAGCGTAATAGCGCAATTTGAATACAATAATATATTAAATATGTGATAAAACACGGAGAAGAATGGCCATAAGCCTTGTTGATGATGTTTGAACATGTTTTGAAACATTATATCAAGACCTCTATAGTTCTCAACTAGATTATTTACTCTCAATCCTCTACCAGACATATTCTCTATCTCGATTGACGGCCAAGAAAGAATTTTTTCTGTCTGAAATGGTATTCAAAAAGAAAATTGGAACATTAGTGATCTGGAGGCCATCAACAAAACTGGTTGATACGGATGCATTCAGTAATTTATGTAACTGATGGAGGACCATTTACTGTTGCCCTCCGTGGAGCTTGATACAGAATCAATTCAAAAGGTCCATAGGGAGGAAACAAAGGATACGATTATAACTCATTTGTGGAAGTCAGCGAGCTTCTATCGGATCTAATTCAGACTGCAGTAAGAAAAAAAATACTGATAACAGATCCATAGACCGTTACGGATTAGGAAAGTGGAAAATTTTTATAGCTAAGGACAATAAATTTGCATTAAAAATCTCTAAAATAAAAGGTCTAGGCCCCAGGAAATTCAATTAAACCATTTATCATTAAAGATAATTCTCGAAAACCCATATAATATACGAAAATCAAATGATTATAGTTATGTAAAAGGGAAATTTGAAGTTTGGAGGTAAAAAATGGGCCTAATTAATTTTAATACAACTCCAATTGATATTTTAAAGTATATAGATCAAGTATAATTAAATTATAAATGGTACAATTTTACAATATATAGATTTATATCAGCTATATTAAATTATGTAGCAGGCAAAACTTATATTACATACGACTTTGTTTTAAACAAGCACTTAGAGGAATTGAAAAGAATAAAATCGAAATATTTTTATCAACATAACTATGATATTATCCCAATAACTGAATGTCTTAAAACTTGGAGAGGCAATAAATTGTTATCGCCTGAAAATCTGAGCCAAAAATTATGCAGGCTAATTTCAATGTGTGTATTCATGCAATCTGGTGATATAGAAAGGATTAATTAAATGGAAAATATGCTTGCATAATATTCCATAAGACTTTTATATTAAATTAGAAACAAAAAAACCCAGGATTCGAATGTTTAAAAAGAAAGTTATATACACAAACTCGCTGTAGATCACTTATGCCCAGTAATTACATTTAAGGCACACAAAGCTCGAATAGAAATTTTATATGTCAATCTAAGCACACAATAAATAATGGAATAATAATTCGCTACTTGTCACTAAATTTAAACAAAAACTCTAACAAGATGGTGTCAAAAAGAATAAGAAATAAAATCAATTTAATAATCGAGATAATCAATTTAGAGCAAAGAAGAATGAAGTCAAAATTTAGAGATTTAGTGTCTAAAATTATCACTCCAACTCTCGACACTTACTATGTTGCTATTTCACAAGTATTTTGGTCAAAAAGAAGAATGTTTGAAATTTTCAACCAACTATCAAGAATATCTATAAACGAGCTTGACTGTATTTATATTAGGAAGAATAATTTAATGAAGCTATAGAGCGTTATTTTAAATAATGAATTTAAATAATAATTTGGTCGAATTTACGAATAATATGTAATATTTTTTGAATATGTAAAATACAATTATCCACTTCTTGCCTCAATTGCAAAAAACACTATAAAATGGTAAAGATATGAATAGTAGGTAATTTGACTGAGTATATAGATAAAATTTTTTACTAGGATGGAATTTGATTAGTAAACAATTAAATCTAAATAGAAGCTAAAAGATAGAATATATAATATATATAATTGGTTACACATAATATTATTATAAAAATTCATACAATAATAAAGTCTTCATAAATTCGAATAAATTTATTAATATTTATTTTAAATAAATTTCATATATAAAAAATATCACTATATTACCGAAATCTTGGATTATTTTATTTTACTTGAGGAATATAATTAGCAATGTTACATGTAAAATTTTCGACAAAAATTTAGCTATTTTTTAATGAATTTTTTGATACAATGACTTTCAGATTTTATTTCCCTCTGATTAAAATTTATTTTTCTCGAATGGTTTGTTAAATTTAAATATCTTGAGCGGGAATCAAAACTACTGATAATATGCCAGAATTCTTCCATAGCTTCCTCTGTAACTATTCTATTTTAATTTATAGCTAACTTTATCAGTTTTTTTTTGGGATCAAAATTATATTAGCCCCTCTTCCCCTACTATTATTTATACATTTGGCTTAACAAAAGGTTTTAAACTATATTTTATGAACCCTTTTTTTATCCGGAAGTCTGTGGGAAAAAATTTTAGAAAAAATTTTTTTCTGTAGCAATATATAGCATAGTTACCAATCAATAGCATGCGACCGTTGATTCGATTTTTATTTCGTACATAAAAATGTATTAAAATTATTAGAACCATTAAAAATTTCTTTTAAAAAGCTATGAAAGGCCAATAATTATCAATATCGCAGATCTAAATTGACCTTAAAAAAAATTTTTTTTGAGCTATATTTATTTCTCTAGAATTATATATATTTGATTTTAAATTTTATAGGTTCTATAAATTAACTTGCGCACTTGACGTGCTCTAAATAGTAAATCTATAAATTTCATAAATATTATTTTTTTTTGGAAATGCAACTATATATATAATAGTAAGAAATCAATTACAAATATTACTAAATAATTGGTATTTTGTTTATGAAATCTTTATTTTTCAGGATTTTACTATTTTAATTAGCCTATTTATCACTATTACTGAAAATTAATTAATATTATTGCTAGTATTTTTTATATAATAGTAGAGTTATTACCAGCTTATATTCTCTTATTTGATAATTCCGAGTCTACCTTTCACTTTTTTAATAAATGAAACTTTATAACATAAAGATTTTTTATTCATCACAACTTATTCTATGGCGAGAATTTTAGTATCTTTGGTGAAAAGCCATATGTATATGTCGTAGTTAAATACGACTACAAGGAGTTTAATCCTCTAAAAAGAAAATAGGGAGAATCATACAAAAACAAAGGATTTTTCTTTAAAAGTTTTCACATATGAACAACTTCTGACAGTTTTTTTATACAGAGGATTTACTTCTTTGTGGAATTTTTTTATGATAGAGTTGCTCTTTGTGTTTAGCTATACTATTATAATTATCTTATTACATTATTTTTTTATATTATCTTTTTACATTTATATACATTAAACATCAGTAAAACACCAAGTTTTATAATTAATTTTTTAACTATAAAAAGGCTTCCTTTTTCCAAGCTTTAATCGATATGAAGCTTTTTGGAACAATAAAATTGAGAAAAACAAACAACTAAAATCTTTATTCAAACTTATACTATTGAACCAGAACAAAAACCCTAGACTAATATTAAAGATCTAGGTCGAGTAAAGGGAAAACTCCGACATATATGTTCCTTTTTTTTAGCAGATAGAAAATATGAAAAGAAAATTGCTGAATTTTCTGTGACTGTTTGTTTATTATGTTTATATGTAAGTTTAATTTTAAACAAAAATTACGAATTAAAAAATATAAATTCAACGAAGCCCGACTTAAATTTTGGCATAGGTGTATAAGTATTTTTTTTAATTTATGATATTTTTCTATTTCTATACTATAATTAATCGAAATTTTTTCTAAAAAAATATCTAAATTACTAAAATAAAATACTTATGACTAACGCGTTGGAAATTTTAATGGATTTTCCCCTGATTTTTTCGACATAAAATATGGGAGATTCTGAACAAAGAAGCACTTTGTTGCAAATTAAGGTTATTGGACTGAATTTTTTAGATTTTAGATTATTACCTACTGGGCTTGAATAATATTTTGATTTCTCCATTAATTTATTTCATTTTAAAAGTATATTTTCTAAAATAAAAAAAAACTATTCTTTTTATTGGATAATAGTTAAATATAGAATTTCATAAAATATAACTCTATACATATAAATACCCTCTTCATAAAGAATCTCCAATATAAACTGCTTATTATATTATTGTTATTGTATCAATAAAAATTCCATGATAAAAAATAGCTAGTTATAGAGAATTTTTTCTATAAAAACGAGTTTATTAGATTTGAAAAATATATGTATTAGCGTAAAAATATCACAAGAGAAGCAAAAAGATTATAATCTCATTATTTTTATATAGCAATAAATCTTATATAAATTTATTTTGAATGAAAAGAAAGACCCCAAGAAAAATAAAACAGCAAAAAGAATAATTTGAGTATAAAGAAATTGTATTATGATTTGACAATTAATTGATTTGGATACTGAAAAGCGATTTGTGCATTTGGAATTTCAAAAAAGAGTCGATTTATTCAATGAAAATAAAAATCTACGTATTAAAAATCAAACTTTATAAATCGAAAAAATACTTTTAGCGATAAATTTAAAACAAAATTTAGTAGATGTTTATTTTTTTACATCTGAAATATAAATAGTTAATAAAAGGGTAACACTGAAATGCTCTCGAAAATTTTAGCAAAAATTCTTATTATTTCATTTTAAAAGAAATCCATCTCAAATAAATAATCTAAATAAATTTAAAAGCAAATCTAAAAAAGCGAGAAAATAAGCAGAAGCTCAAATTTAAAAGAACTCTTAATTTAAAAATTATTGATTAGCTGTTTTTTTATTCAATACTTAAAACCTTAGTTTTTATTTTAATATTTTTTTCGAGAAAGCTTACTATAATTTATCTTAGTTAATTATAATCCATTGAGCCTAAAAATATTTTCCTTTAGGCAAACTAAATTTTAAAAGCCTAAATCCTGGTTGAAAATAAAGATAAAGTAGTAAATAAAAACTGCTATAAATAGGTGTTTTATAATTTAATACCTATACATATTTTATTTTTCAAGATTATTTCTGGGCTCTTTAATACTCACGCGTCAATAAAATTAAAAAATATTTTCGTTTAAAATTTAGCCTAGTAACCTTTTTTTATAAATCTACTATTCTTAAAGTTGTTTTATTTTTATTTTCTTATTTTATAAAGAATTTATTGGTAAAATTAAAAAAAATACCAGTATTTTACTAAAAGATTATATTGAAATAACAATCGAACTTGTAAATTTAAAGCATGTATTTTTGCATTTCACCAGCTTTGTAACCTGGAAATTCGAAATCATTTTATAAAAATAAAAAAACTAATTAGAAATTATTAAAATAAAACACATGGCTCACTTCTTATTATAAGCAGTTGTTTTGTTCTAAATCTAGTTTATTTTGATAATAAATATATTTTATAGTCTAATATGAACCAATTTGGGGCGAATTTACGTCGCATCCTGATCTTAGTTCCCAAAAGTTTTTTTTTTTCTATTAGCGCCCAAAATTTACTTTGATACGACCTTAAAAATATTACTTACTTATGTTTTCATATTCTAATGTACTTTCTAAAAAAAAAATTAAAAAATATATACACGAATCAATTTTCATGGACAGGAATTGGTATTATGTAGCAAATCTAGCCTATAGAGCTGAAAAAATATATTATAATTCAGAGAATAATCAAATTAATGGTTTGATAGAACTCAAAAAAAAAAAAAAATCATAAACTTAAAAACAATCATGTATCATCAAATTATAATTTTCAGAGCTCGCTGATATTGAATTTTTTATGAACTGAATAAGTAGAACTTTTTTTAAAATTTCTATTTTATCAGTTTTTGGCATAACTAAAGTTTCTATGCTTCAATATCTTATCATAACATTTGATTGAGTTTCGAAGCTAATTTATCTTAATATTATAGAGCTAACTAATTTTTTCAAGCGAAAGTTAATCTACCATCCGAAGAGAGGGCTAGGAGGTCTAAAAATTTTAAAGCTTGTATTTTAAAAGTCATGTTTTCTAATTATAGTTCAGCTTTTCATTTGAAATTAGGTAAAAGGTTGTAATTTCAGCGATAATTTGAAAATTTTTATAATAGGATTAAAAATAAAAACAAATCTGATGATTATATAAATTTTATTAGAAATAATTATGTGCCTTGAAAATGGTTATAAAAGCTTTTCTTCAAAATCAAACACGCACCCCTCATCGCCAAAAAATAATAACTCATAAAAATTTATTAATATGATATTTCTCTTTACTGATCTCAGCACTAAAATAATTAAAGATAGTATTCGTCAGATTTTTTTATCTTTTCAAATAAAATTTAAATGGCACGCTTTCAAATAATATAATATTTCTGTCTTTTCCAATCAAAAAAAATTCTTTTACGACTCATCAGATTCACTTTTCAATTAGAATCTTATTGAATAAATTACCCAATTTAGTTAATAGCTTCATATAGCTCGTATTATCAAATAGTATTATCAATTAAATTTGTTTCGCTACTTTTAATAAATCTGTTTTAGCATAAATCTTTAAATGGAAATTGCATTTTTCTTGTGATTTTTGAAAGTACCTTCTTTTTATAATCAAATTTCTAAAAATAAATTTCAATATATAACTTGATAAATTTTGTTTGCTACTAAAAATAAATCCACTATTCCAGATCTTGAAAACTTGGGTATAAAGATGGCTAAATAATTATGATAAATAAAATCTATAATATCGTTTTAGTTGAACATGTATCCCAATATAAACTTTTAAACTATAATAATATAGCATTTTTACCTAATAAAGGAACTAAATAAGAGGTTCTAAATATAGGAAAAATTCTAAATCTAAGAATTTAACCAAGTCATAAATCCAGGATCACCTTCTGCTCAATATTAGATAATTAGGAAAAAAACTCCCATTTCTATCCAGTAAATAGTATTTAAAATTTAATTTTCTCACTCAAATAGTTTAAAGTTGTAACAATTGATCACCCCGTTCAGGATTTTCCAAATACGGGAGATTTTTTTGGTGAAGAAATAATTTCCATTTAAACTTTTTTTTTTTATTTCCTCAGAGAGTTTATTAAACACAATTTAAAAGTATACTAAAAACTAGTAAAAAATATTTCAAAAATAATTTTTCAGCCAACCCCCCTCCGTCGCATTTAAATTTTTCTTATAATTTTATTTAGGCTTTAAATTCATTTAGATTACATTATCAAATGGATTGATTTTTTAACCAATAATAACTAATAATTGCTACTAGCAAATAAAATTTCAAAGAAAAAAATTTCCGTTTTCCCCAAGAATTACTCATATAAGCGAGATTATTTCGAGGAGTATAGCACTTACTAATATAGTTTTTGTCGCTTATGAGCTTTCTTTATATTTTTATATTATATTAGTAAATCTTATCAAATAAACTATCTGAAATAGCTAATAGTTTTATCTAATTCACATGAGCGAAAAATTTTTTTAAAAGAAAATTATTTCCGCTTCACTAAAAAAATATACCGTATACTAACAAATTCTTAAATCATTCCAGTATGGTAAAACTCTTTTTATTATCCAAAAATACTAGCCGAATCCAATACATATAGTTTTACCTGAGGACAAATTCAAATGCCGGTTTGTTATGAAATAATAGAAAATAGAGCTATTATATAATGAAGGTAGTTATTTAGATATAAGTATAGGAAAAACCTAATAGAATTCAGTTAATTCGTAATAACCTGTATAAAAAAAATTTCCCATTGGGTATTTTGCAATAACATAGTTATTTCAGAAATAAGTCAATCAACTATTTTTTTTCAAGGTAATTAATTAAAGCGTACATTCTTAACTTTTTAATCCCAGCTATATTGTAATAACTATGATTTATTGGAAATATGTCCAGTAACCTATGATAACTAAATGTATTTAGAAATATCTGGTTTTATCTCGAATAACCCAACTTATTTCAAATAAACTCAATTAAAAATATTTCACCTCTGCCATATACATGAATTTCTATTTCTCCCTTAATAGTCATATCCCGTTAAACATACTAAAGAAAACGGGCTTAATGATTATTTTATGATAAAAAAGTGTATGTACTATTTGCTATTATTATACACTTTGAATATATTAGAAAGTGCGAAAATTTTAAAATATTATTATCAAGACGTATTGGATAAATTAGATAGACAAATAACATATTATTTCCATAGAAAGAGTTGTTCATAATTG
>LSSN01000560.1:5225-24770 GCA_001970855.1 Smittium culicis | reverse complement strand
AAATTTGTAGCAATGATTTAATTTTAAAGTTCGATTATCTCTGCGAAATAATGACGATAATAAATGTAATATTTTAATTGATTTAAATACCTTGAAGAAGCAGGCTTAGTTGCTTCAACTTTTTCAAAAAGTTGGTTGAATACCCAAATGAGGTTATTGTAATCTTTAGAGCGGAAAACTTTTGTAACGAAGCAACCGCCTTTATTTAAAAATTCAGTTGCTAGCTTAAGAGAGCTCAGTACAAGCTCAGACTGAGTGAAAGCATCTTGATTCCAAGACGAACCGACGTTAGGAGCACCATCGTGTAAAACTCTATATTGTAGTAATGATATTGAATAATTAAAAAAAAGGACATAATATTGTCAATAAAGTTTTTTTTAAAGCGAAGGAAGATTTTAAATATATAAATTAAGTTGGAATGTTTTGATAAATGCTTCGAGTTTATGGTAAAAATTCTTACACATCAGCTTTCCAAGTTGCAAGACTTTGCTTCAAAATAGCTCTACATTTGTCGGTGGTAATGTCTTCTGCAAAGGTGATTACACTAGGTATGGGTTTAATGGGAACCAAGTCAACACCAATAATGATACTCGAATTGGGCATATATTTCTGGGCAACTTGCAGCCAACCACCAGGAGCAGCACAGAGATCGATGAGAGCCTTCGCCGAGCCAAGGAAGTTGTATTTTCTGTTGAGTTGGATAAGTTTGAATGCCGAACGTGCGCGATACCCTTGCTCTTTGGCTAAGTGGTAGTACTTGTCGAGACGTCCCTTTGCGGACTTTTTATTGAAACCCATTATTCAATAAGTAGAGTATATAGGGTATGTAGAAAATATTTATGTTTAGTATGTGAATTTTTTTTGAGTGCAAAAATTAGTAAGAAAGAATAAATATTGAAGCTTCAAACTGAGTTGACTTTATTATATTTAATCGAACGAGAGATATTAATATTTTCTGCCAAACTTAGTATAAAAGCAACAAATTTGCGATGCAAGAAAACTACCAATTGATAATAATATTTTTTTTAAACTATTTCGCACAACCTAACAAATTCATCAAGAAATATTACAGTTGAATAAAAAAAAATTTTTTTTTAAACTAGCTGAAAATATTTTTTTAGCTCTATCCTATTCGCTGATTCCAATACTAGATCAGAGAATAATCTTCGCTAATTCGCTACTAATTTATCTTTTTCTGGCAATTTCTAGTGATTCAAAAATCCATACTTTATGTTTATTGGGTATAACTTGAACTTTAAATTTCAAATTATAGTACTTGGCCATAAATTCATGTTGCACTGATGCTAAAAGAATTAGTTATAGCTATTGGTTTAAATATATAATTAGTTTACTTATTGGCTCAAATTATAATATAAAGTTCATATAGCGATTTGTTATAACTTAAAAGTCACAACCATGTTCTAAACAATACTATGGAAAATGTGAGATGAGTTCAATCATTTATCTTCATAGCTATTTATCAGATATGTAGGCTATTGATAATCTATCAATCCAAACAAACTAGTTCAGTAAAATAATTCAATTTCGTGAGTCAATCATTTATTGGTGTATCTTTAACTAGCACCAAATGATTAATTGTTTTTTATAAACCATAAACGAATCAATATTCTTTTTTAAGTAGTTTTGAACAGCAAAATATTCAAAACTAAAACTACCAGAAACTATCCATAAAAATAAAAAACGTTAAGATATTCATCATTTCTTAGAAGCTAAAGAGGCAATGAACGAGTAACTATATCCAAGTATAGTTTTCACAGTTTAACCACTCGACTTTTTCATCAGGGAGCTTGTTGAATAGTGCGATACAAGGAATTGAATTGCACTTTTCAGCAATCTTTGCTTTGTAATTTGCTTGGAGCTCAGCCAAGACTTCTACGTTTGGATTCCAGAATAAAATATGCGAAAGATTATTCTTCTTTGCATACTCCAGCGCTGCGTTAATTAGAGGGACGATATCTTCTTTGGAGTTAAATCTCGTGCGGAGGATGAATAAGCCTTTCTCTCTGAATCTGCAAGTCCATGTTATAAAGCTTGGAATTGCTTTAATGTCTGAGTTGAGGGAAATATCAGAGTTTACTTGATCACTGATTACTGCACCAAAAAATTCGAGGCGTTCTTTTGAGTTGAAAACATTCATTCCTTCAAACTCATCTCTAACGTTCCGCCATTCGACTATCTCAAAGGTAGGTTTTATACAGACTTTTGTTATGTTGGAAATCGGCTCTGCTTCCAGATCGCTGTATATTTTGGCGCTGTCAAGCCTTGTAATTTCCCGAAGTAGATTCCTGTTTATTAAGGACGCTTTTAAGTGAGTTTCCGCCAATAATGTGTCCGAATTGATTGTCACATAGCTATTGTCAAATTCTTCATACCCCAATTTCGAATAGAAACCCTTTCCAATATCCGAGTATAGATCAGAAGCTCCACCTTTGTTTTTTAGAATTTCATACAAATCTTTCAACATCCTAGTTGCATGCCCCTTACTCCGGTGTTCTTCACAGCAGAACACTTTAGTTATTGAAAAAACTTCGATTTCTTGAACTTGATAGCTTCCACATCTTTTTATATACATTTTCCTGACAACTGTTTCGATACTTGCGTAGAAATCCAACGTGTTTGGATTTTTTTCAAAGGCCTGCTTTGGTCCATACAGCCAATGGGTAAGCTTATCTCTGGTAAGGTTTTGAACAGATGCAAGTCTTTCGCGTTCCATATAGGTTTCTTGCTCCATTAAACTTGCGCCCCAGTTTTTATATGTATTTGAAAATGTTTTTTCTTTTTGCTCTATAGTTAGAGCTTCAACTAGTACCATTTCTTTTGTCATCTATACTAATTTATTTTTTGGTATATATTAGATAATATTGTTAATCGAATACACATGAAATAAATAGCTCCTGGAATACTAAACTTCCTTGACCTTTTATGAGTATTAAGCAGTCTATTTAAGCGTTAATATATATTTATTCAGTATCTATCAACACAATGGGGTCGTACAACATAATTTACATTTTAGCTAGAATATTTATATCTAAGCTTCTTTAAATCTTATAACATGGCATTAAGCTGAAACAAATGGGCTAATGTAGGAAAAGAAGTGCTACAAATACTGCGCATATACGACTTACAAAATCATCGTAGATTACCTACATCATAGTACAGGTAACCCTCGTTATTCGCGGTCTTTTTTTTTTAACCCTTTCCCGTCCAAACACTCTTTAAAAAATCGAATTTATTGATTCGATAGTCATTTATAAGATTCTTTATTATTCGCTTTTATTATGAATTATACCAATATATCTTTAGGTCTCGGAATTAATTGATTTTCATTGAACGCGGTTGGCTATATTTGGTCATCCAAAAATAGTCTACCGCGCGGGAAAGGGTTAAAAAAGTTCTCGCTAATAGCAAGAATCATGAATGGACAAGGTTCATATTATGCACTGATTACAGCATAATTATGTTAATTTGTTCACATGAATAGCTTTTTCTTAAGCTCGCGAATAAAAGGAATATTTTCTGCAGGTAAAATATAAAACCATTTTATTAGAATCGCGAATAACGAGGTTGAACTGTGCTAAAGCTCGCTGACCTAATTTAAGGTAGATAAATAACATAGAAATATAAACTTTATTGGGTATGATGTATTAGTTTGTCCAATAATAAAATATTAAATCTGGATTTAGCCAATTGTCTTTGTTTTTTTGTTATAATTCAAGAATGTTGGCCCATTAAATGGCTAAAGGAATCTGAAACACTGTATTGCCCAATTACTAATGAAAAAAGTTCGCATTAATCAAAAAGTAATTTAAATTTTTTTTGTTGCATTTCAAATTTTCGCGAATAACGAGGGTTACCTGTACTACTAAATTTTTAAATATTTAATATGTTTGAAACTATTGATATTACTGTACTTGGAGAAAAGAATGTTATTGGTATTAGAACACAGCGCTACATAATGAGCATAATTCCATTAGCCTTAGTATTACACTTTTTCTTTCTTTCCCACTCCAATTATCAACTTTACCTATACCTGCACAACGCTCTTGAAAAATACAGATTTATCGATTCGCTTATGGTTTAAAAGTAAGTCTATGATTTGCTGCTAGATTTTAGAAAGCTAATAGTTCTAATTGTCTCGAAATTAAGCAATTTAAATTGAACGTAGTTGGCTATATCTGGTATGTAAAAAATTAGTCTACCACCCTGGAAAGGGTTCACTTCGTTTTTCAGAAAAAAAATTTATTTCAACTCATTTATTAACCCTTTCCCACGCGGTAGACTAATTTTGATCTACAAAATATAGCCAACTGAATTCGATAGAAATAATCTAATTCCGAAGTTTTAAATGATATTGGTATATTGTAGTTATACAGTAAATAATAAATTTCATTATAAACCATAATCGAATCATTATTTTAGTTTTTTTAAAGACTGATGGACGGGAAAGGGTTAACCATTTCTCGTCCAACACTCTTTAAAAAAATGAGTTTATTGATTCGATTATGATTTATAAGCAAATTAATTATTTGCTGTTTTTTTACAATACACCAATAATTCTTAAGGCCTCGGGATTAAAGTATTATAATTGGCCATAATTGGCTATATTTAGAGGGTCAAAAATAGTCTACCACCCGTGAAAGAGTTAAGCTACAAACAAATATAAGATAATATAGTGCACTGCACTTTTCAAACGAATATAAACATTTATTAGAAATTATAGACTTTTAAATTTTCGCCTATGCCTTATATACTCTTTTTCTTTTTTTTATCACGGAATTTTATTGGTACGATAACAATAATAGAAAATACGCAGTAAATAAACTAAAAAAATAGAAACTTGGTGCAAGGCATAAAAAAACTAATATTCTAATACTAATAAATTCCTCTGTCGGTCTACCGGCTGCGTACCTAAAGGGAAATGGGATCAATCTACCAACCGAAAGATCCACCCAGGCATTGCTTCAAGTAGGCTGGATGACTGAAGTTACAAGCAGTCATGGAAATAAGCTCGTTCCAACAAAATTGAATTCGTTGAGGTCATTGCCTTATATACTCACTACATGCTTTTTTTCGTATATCGCTTAACCCTTTCCCGCGCGTAAGACTATTTTGGGTCTACAAAATATAGCCAACTGTATTCATTAAAAAAACTTTAATTCCGAGGCCTTTAGAATTATTGGTATAATGTATAATAAAAGCAAGTAATAGAAGGCCTTATAAATGACTAGCGAATTATTAAATTTGGTTTTTTAAATAGCGTTGAGCGGGAAAGGGTTAACCCTAACCCATTCAACACAAATTAAAAACGCGATATATTATATTTGTGATAAGTTTAAAATCAGTATAGTTATTTGCTGCTACTACAAGTCAAGCGAATAGTTATATGCTTCTCGGAATTAAATTATTTTATTGAACTCAATTGGTTTTATTTGGTCAACCAAAAGCAGACTTGCACGCGTGATAAAGTTTAAAAATTTAGTCTTTTGCTCAAAAAGCTAATCTTCATAAATGCCGCTTCCCCTTGAATTCTCACATGACCAATAGAATTTACATCTACCTTTTAATTGTACCTGGCCAATGGATATTACAAACTTTATGATAGCTGCGAATAACTGATGAGATTTCATCTTGATATTATTTGGCTTTTTTAAAAATATCGTTATTTGTTATTGAAATGTTAATTAATTAAATCTCCAGGTTATTTTATTATTATTGTCTAATTAAGTGGTCAATAAAAAAAAAAAGAAATTAGGCCTCGTGAAATATTCGGTTAACTATAATTTCCGCTCTTTTTATATCTAGACCTTCCGCAATCTCTCTTGTATTTATTCTGCTTAATAAATCTGCTTATATACTCACTTCACCACCATTTTTATTTCCTAAATACTCTAGCCCACCGGTCTCCATCGATTTTATAAATTCTTTCAATCTCTTTCCTCAAAATCCAAAAAAGTGTTTCACTTACATGCCTTTCATTCTTCAAACGATCCATTAACCCTAGATACTTTAAGTACTAAAATATTTATTATACTATTGTAAATATTTATTTTTTAAATATAACTGATAAAAAAAATATCATAGTACACTTATAAATAAATAAATTGAACTAATTTTAGTTTAAAATTTATAATATTTTAATTTCGTTTTTTTTTTTGCATTTTTAACTTATTCTCGGAAAAATACACTCATTCCTTTTGAGTTTTATTATCTTTTCCAATATTGTCAAAAATCTTACCTAAATAGATACTATTTATTCTTTTTCAAATAGTCACGCTTCCTCAATCCCTAAAACCCTCTTCACCTTTAGAAAATAATCACTAATAACGTATAGATAATTTATTTTTGCTAAAAACCCTATCAAAGTTCCTGCATTTTGAGGTATCGATAATTTGTATATCCCTAAATATAGGTAATCTTGTCACCTTTTAATTTTCAATTTTATGACTAAAAAATCTTAATAAAATAGACATTATCTTTGAAAATAATGTTCAAATCTCGAATTAATTATATTTTTGTTATTAATAATGATAACACTTAGTTCTTAAATCTTCTTTAATGTTTCTTGAATATTTTTTTGAATTGCTTGAAGTTTTGATTTCCTTTTTGAAATTTATATAATTATATACGTACATTACTTGCTCTAATTTTTTTTTTTTATAATTTATTCTTAATTTACACTGTAGACACGAAATATGAAACAAGAAATCACCCAGCTAGTCGATTTCATTTTATCAAAGATTCCTGAATCTTCCATTGCTAACAAAGAAAGGGAAAACCTTGCTAATTCTCTACGCAATGAACTAACTGCAAAATACACTGACCATTGGTATCCCGAAAATTCTACACAAGGAAGTGGATATCGTTCCATTTCTTACTGGGGTGGAAAACTAGACCCGATTTTGATATCAGCTGCAAAAAAATCTAACGTTAGTAGCAAAATTCTAGAACTACACTTACCCCAAGATATTGTTATTTGGTGCGATCCGTATAATGTTTGCTACCGAATTGGAGATTATGGAAATTTGTTTAATATCTATGAAAATAAAAAAGGTCTCATCGAAAGCGCTAAACGAAGTATGGCTGAGCGTGTCTCGAAAAGTAGCAGCGATTTTGTTATCAGCGCGTATACTACCCCAGTTGTTATGCGAAGAGCAGGGACAACATCTCATTCTGGTAACTCCAAGCTTTTTTTTTGTGTTTTCTTAATCTTCAAACTCTCACTTCTTCCACTTTTCAATATTATTTTATCTAATTATATTTTTTAATACTTTTTTATTAGGTCCAGCTAAATCATCTGGCTCCAATTTAAACACAGATGTTAACACAAAATCCAGTATGTCTCCAAGTAATAAAATGAAAAATTCTTCCACCGGTTCTCAGCAACAAATATCCTCATTTAATAGCCAGTTACCTAAATATATTCAAACTACATCTGCAAATCCATAATATTTAATAAAATAAAACTTATAAAAAAACTTTTTTATGATTATTTTATTGATCATCAACGTTCTAAACTCGTCCAATTGATTAATCAAAAGTGAAAATATCAATATTGTGAATATTTAATTATAATCATTTGACTCTAGTAACCAATCTATCCCCTTTTTTTAATGTGTACCTATAAGGCAAAATGCACAGCTATTATTTTTCTAAAAAAAATTCTTTTAATTAAAACCATTAACCTTCGTATTATTTATTATAAGTGAGCTGCAAATGTGCTATCCACCCGATATGTTTACTTTTTGACTACGATATTCACGCAGACAGATGTACATCCTCTGTAACGGAGACCGGTATTTTCAAAATTTTAGCAACTTGTTTTTTTTATGTTTTTAATTGAAATGCATAAAATTAGATACATTAGAAAATAATTCAAAAAAAGTTTTTATTTTTGCTTTTATTAGCGTTTTACTAATTCGATGATTATTACAGATTGAGTTTTGTTAATTCAAGCTAGTAAAATAAAATAAACAAACGAAAAAATAAAAGAAAAGATTACCCAGAGTTCTATTAAACCGATTTATAACAGTATACACTAAAAAATTTAAAAAAATAGCAGTGCATCCTTTCACAAATTACCCTCACCTTTATTTCATCGTTCTAATAGCTCCATACTCTCGGTTTATTATACTGAGCGGAGTGGTGGGCCGCTATCTCTTTAGAATATTTAATCGATAACCACAAATTGAAAAACAGGAATATTACGCCTTTCTGATAAAAATTATTGATCTATGCTCATACCAAAACTAAAATATTTACGATATGAATAATATTCTACAACTATTAAAAGTTTCTAGGCTACACAATTGAATTAAATTTTAAAAATAAACTTATATACATTCAATTTTCTCTAATAATTGAAATTGAATTTCATGATCTAGATCGCACAATATAATAATTTTATTTATTCATTTTGAACGATATCTAAATCTATGACAAAAGATAAATCTGATATACTTGCGAGACTATTCCGCACAAGTGCAATTTAATCGCCCTTAGAAAATTTTATATTAATTTGATCCTTAATTTTCACATTATACCACAAAAATTTTTTGGCATTAAAAAACAGATAAAAATGAACTATTAAAGCCTTGTTAGATGTGTTTTTTATTCAAAAACAAAATCCCGCTGCGCGTTTATTAACCCTTTCACGAGCTGTAGACTGTTTCTGATCTAGAAATATAGCCAACTGTGTTGATTGAAAATAGATTAACTCCGAGGCATTAAGAAATATTGGTATATTGTAAAATTGCAGTAAATAAATAATTTACTTATAAATCATAAACATATCATTAAATTCATTTTTTTAAATAGTGTTGTACTGGAAAGGGCTAATAGAGTGTAAATATCTATAAATATTATAGTTTTATATGTCTACCGGCGCCTCTCTATTGATCTAACTGTCTCTTAACCAATATGAATTGTATTCATTGGCGCCGTTAAATATATCATACTTTCCAGTATATGTGATCTTTAATATGAATTGATATTTTAACAATATAGCTCTATATAGGGAAAGAACATTTGTTGATAAGCAAATATATCCAAATATATTATTTACAGGACTTGCATGATTTCATATTCAAGTTTTGCTAAACATATGTACAGCACTTCAAAAATTTAAATACAATTACAATGCTTATTTCGTTTATACTAAGATATCACACACGATAAAAAATAATCAATAATAAATTCTTCAGTAATGCATAATTTAATTCAGAGAAATAAGCAATCATGATATGGAATTGGATACAGATTGTGATACATTACTAGTTTTACTGATAACAAATAAAAATATTCAGGAGATAAATTTAAAAAAAATTCCATGAGCTATTAGATATGTACAGGCATCTTTTCGTTGTAAGAGTTTAAGAGCTGCATTTTGGAACTGTTAGTTTGTCACCGTACATATTCAAGAGCCATAAAGCAACACCATTAGTCCACCCAAATCCAGGCTGGACAGTATATTCACCACCACCAGCTGGGAACCCAAAGTTAGTTGAGTTTAGCTTTTCAAACAAATGTCCGTTGTCGGATACATTTGGTAGTTTATCAAGAAGTCCGGGAATAGATCCACCAGTTAAATACCATCCGCAATAACTGGATCCAACCAAGCTGTTGGCTAAATTGAGCGCAGTATCACGATACTTTTTAGCTCTTTCTGGATTTGATTTTTCAACACTGCTTGCAGAAGTTAAGAGTCCTTTGATCGTGGTATACTGGAGTGGTGGCCAAGCATCAGGGAAATCCCACTGGAGTCCACTATCAAAGTTTGTAACTGGGAGACCTCCCGGATTCTTGGCTGCAACTGTCGAAATATAGTCCCATGCCTTATTCGCAATATCAGCATCAATAGATTCGCCCAAGTACCAATAGGCCCAAACATTTGAGGCAGACCAAACAGTTGTGCTTTTTTTATTAGATATGCTGTAGTCGTTAAACATGCCAGTATTTTTATCAAACAAAAATTTCATCATTCCCCTAAAAGTTCTTCTACTTAATTTTTCGTAATTATAATTATCAGTTAAAAATGCGTTCTTTTGATCTTCGGTTTTGGCTAGTGTAGAAGCGATTTTGCTGAATTCCGCTATTAGCTTTTCGTTTTGATACATAATTGCATTTAAGTCGGAGGGCAAAATGTCTGTCACTGCCAATGTTTTTAGAATCTCAGGCGAAACAAGGTTTGGATTGGTTGCCCATCTCGAGCTAAAATCAAATCCACTTTCAGCAGCCGATGAAAGTTCAGCGTACATCTTTTTTTGTGTATCAACATCAATTGCTTCAGAATTGACGAGAGTATAGTCTACTTTGTATCCTTCAGGCCTAGGTAAAGTGTTTTTGACATTATACCTATACATTGTATAGAACCTATTTCCGCATTTTTCAGATATGGTGAAGTTTACTGAGTGGTTATGAACCCAATAATCATGCTCTTTCTTTAAAATTGGAATTGCCTTGACTAAAAAGGCATTATCTTTTGTTGCGTTGTAATATATATTAACCA
Organism: Smittium culicis; assembly: GCA_001970855.1. Taxonomy (NCBI): domain Eukaryota; kingdom Fungi; phylum Kickxellomycota; class Harpellomycetes; order Harpellales; family Legeriomycetaceae; genus Smittium; species Smittium culicis. The sequence continues at coordinate 14,245 of LSSN01000560.1, read as the reverse complement.
TTTGTGTAAGAAGTGGTGGTTGAGATCTGTTCAAATAGTACTGACGCGCGCCATTAGGAATAAATCCATACTGGTTAACATAATCAAAGAAAATTTCGATTATCCCCTTGGCAGTATCGTACAACTCAGAAAGCAACATTCCTTCCATTGAAAAATAAGTGTCCCAATAATAAAATTCTCTAAACCTACCCCCTGGAACGACAAACTTTCCGTTAATTTTCAAGAATGAGCTGGTACATCCTTTACATAACCCTGACAAATCTTGTTCTCTTACTAAACTTTTCCAAATCCCGTTGATCGCAGAAGCAAAACCTTTGAGATAAGGGTCATTTATATTAGCCAAAAATTTGGGATTTGGAACCCAATCAGTCAAATTTGCTGGGCGTAATAAAGATGTTTCATCGCCAAAGTTTGCTGTGACAAAGGCTTTAATATCACTTTTGGATGGATTTTTCCCAAGTTTTGCAAAAGCCGCAATAACATCGGCTTCAGGTACAAGTGTAGGCTTAAAAAAGTAGTAAAAATATATTTGTTAATTACCAATAAATTTAACAAGAAATAAATTACAATCATCAAATTGGTCTTTATATGTTAAAGGTAAAATTCATAGAGCAAGTTTGGTAACTCGAGCTTATTAACTCTAAAACTTATATCATTTTGCACCAAAAATAAGGAATAAATTAGCATATATATTAGAAAATTACCTTATCAACAAAAGTTTTGTCATCTTCAAATATCCCTGATAACTGAACAGCTTTCAGGATATCTCCTTGACAATAAATATTTGAACCGCACGGAGCAATGTCAACGGAAGGATCAGATGAAAAACCGAGCTGCGAAAACGATAAAGCACATAGGCCTAGTATTGTCGGGGAGAAATTATATCTCATCAGAGCTTATATTTGTTAGTTGAATTTTTCTTAGGTCTAAAGTTGTGAGAGAAAAAAAACGCTCATTAAATGGTGCTAGAAGGTTAGAAATAAAAGGAATTGATGTGATCTTTTTCTACTTACTTTGTAAATTAGGTTAAGAGACTGATATTTTGTAAATTTCTTTTAATAATAAGTTATTATTAGTTATATAAGCTTCTTTATATATATTTACTTTAGTAATATATTTGAAACTAAACAATTTGAAGTTATCGAGTTTAAGGGGGTAAATGTTGTTTGAAAACTAAAACGCGACCCAAAATAGAATTTTTTTATCAATATGTAAAGTATATTTAATTATGCTGAATATAGTAAGTAGATATGTTTTTTTTTAATAGTTTACTTAATAAATTATTTTTATTCACTCAAGTGAATCCTAATAACTTTTTAAAAAATAATTGTATGGTATCTATATTAAGGTTAATGCTTCATCAAAAAAATAATGAATAATACTAAAGAAAATTTGTACTGGTTACACTGATTGCCAAACCATAAAATTTGTAATGTGTGCCACGACACTTCTACAAAACAAAAATTAAGGGGTGATATATATCAAATAACTAAATTGTGAAAATGAAATAAATTTGTATTAATATGGGAATTCCAAATATTGTTATTCTCATGATGAAAAGCTACGCTAATAAGCTAATTTAGTGGACCTCTAGAACTTAGCCAAACTAATAATCCTATGTTATATTTTCAATATTTGTGAGCTTTGGAAAATAAATTTGTGGAGGTATGATTTCAAATCATATATAATGCAAAAACACCAATCGAGATAATCCCCACTTTTTTGGTTGGATATAAAATATATTTATACTTTTATTTGCTTTCTTTCATTTAAAAAAACAAACAATACAGCTGGGTACACCTTTTATGCTTCATAAACTAACCCCAAAACCTTGTAGTAAGCTATTTAGCGAATATTTCACGATCAATGGGCAATTTATAATATCAAAGAACAGCTAACCAAGCTGATTATAAATAAAACCAAAAAAACAAATATATACCAGTTAACTAACTTGAAAATCAAATAAAATGTATTATAGTTGGGAATTGGTGAATAAATATTTTATATTTAATAGTTTGCGAATAGCGATTCTGTTAGCCCTTTCTGGCCCTAAATCTCTTAGACTATATTATAAACTATAATTGGAAAAGCCAAATACTAAATTTTTTTTTGCTTGTAATTTTGCTAATAACCAATCACCTATTATCATTATATGTGTGATTCTGAATATAGCAAGCGCCTCCTTCAGCTTTAAGTTATTGAAACCAAATTTTTTAAATAGAAATTTTTATTATCTGAATACGAAAGAAAATATCATTTTTCTATTAATTTATTTCGTTTTAATAATTATTATTTGCTAAAAAAAATAAACTCTAGAATTTATTTATTGGACATTAATGAAATATCAAACTTCATAAACTGTAACTCTTTATACACAAAAGTGCTCTATTCGTAAAGAACCCCCGATGTATTAATTTTCAACTTGTCAATTGGTTGGATAGCTGTTAATTCAAAAAAGTCCAACCGCCCAAGTTTTTTAAATATTGCTAATATTTATTTTTATTAGGTACATGTAGTAATATTTTTTGACAGATTATACATAAATCCGGGATTTTTAATATAATATTGATAGTGAAAAATATTGCATATGGAAGATTCATTTAGAAGGAATCGTTTAACAACGTAAAGTGTTACAGTGTAAAAAGTCGAATGAAAAATTAGTTGCCAGCAAAACAATTCGTTTCACTTTTTTTTTGCAAATTAAAATCTACCAATTAAATGATAATACAGAAGAATCGAGATGACTTTTCAATTCCGGCAATATCGGCTAAAACATTTGAATTCCCAAGCCAATAACGTTAAACTGCAACAAAGTGCTCTCTTCGCTCACAATCTCCCACATGGCTATTATTATTATTTCAAAAGCAATTTACTATCCCACTAATTTCAGATTGACATATTTACATACAGCCTTTTCATAATCGGCAAATGACTTATGAGATTCCAAAGTAATATACTAATACTTTTAAAAATAATTAAATTTTGATAATACAAAATATGAAAGATTCTGAACAAAAAGAGCATTTTTTTGCAGTTAAAGTTATTGGCTTGGGCGTTATAATGCTAAAGCCATTATTGGCGGCATTGAAAGGGAATTTCGTTTTATCTATTTATTCTATTAATAGTGAAATTTTAATTTGCTAAAAAAAAGCGCCCATTTTATTCATTGGCTATAATTTTTTAATTCTAATTTATGCACTGTAACACTTAGCACTATTAACACTTTCCCGGGCGGTAGTCTATTTTTGACCTGCCAAATATGGTCAACTGAGTTCAACTAAATTATTATAATTCCGAATCCTTAAGAAATATTGGTTAAAATTGTTTTAACAGCAAATAATAAATGCGATTTTAAATAATAAGCGAATCAATAAATTCAATTTTTACAAGAGTGTTGGACGGGAAAGGGTTAACCCTTTCATGGGCGGTTGGCCTTTTTTGAACTATCAAAATTATCCAACCATACGACGATATGATAAATATATATAATATAGTAATAAATTATTGGCTTGTAAATTTTATATACCCAATAACAAATAAATATAATATGACTTATCCAATTATAATTTTTGAAAAAGTTTAAGATTACATGCCCCGGAAAGGGTTAAATGACTCGCTCATAAAAAATTACCCATATATTGAGTGTAATAAATTGCAATATTATATAAAAATTCTGCATAATTTCCACCAAAAAGTTTTAAAATTAAATTCTTAAAGATTGATACTGTCATATAATAACTGTATATTATGAATTATTTAAATGTTAGCTGATTTAAATGCTATATGAAATCAGCCAGTCGAAATGATAGATTAACATTAATTAGGTTTTTATATGCTAGCGTAAGCTTTACTAGATAAAAAGAGTGACGATTGGCTAAGCTGAAATTGTATGAACATAGTTTTATAGTATTTTATTTTATATATTATTATTCACTAAACATTAATTAAGGGCATCGGAGTATATAATGAATCCCTCTCAATAAATTTTAAATAGAAATACAGATAAAAGTTTAATTGCAGCAAAGATTTGAGTAATACAAATTCCGACAGTCAAGCGGTTAAATATCTATTGATCCATCTGTTAGGAATTAGTCGTAGAAGATATCAAATCGCGACAGCTGCGCTCCTACTTAGGCATAGGAAAATAATAAAAAATTAAAATGGATTCAATAAATAGAAAAACATTGATTGAACCAAAAATGTTTGAAAGCCGATCCGAACAAGATCCAGAGAAATGGTTGGAACGATTTGAACTTTTGGCTAAACTTAATTTCTGGTTAGAGCAAGATCAAATTACCCTTATACAAGTATATTTGTGTGGAAAAGAAATCTTTTGGTGCAAGAAGAATAAAAGCAATTTTATTTTGTGAACAAATTTAAGCGACGATCTCATGGCCGCATTTAATGACAAGGACTTAGAAATGATAGCGTGGAATAAAATACAAAAAATTAAACAAAAGGACTTTTTAACGATAAAAAATTTAGAGCTTGGATTAGAGTATTTATTTTTAAAAGCAAAGATTAACGAGGATTTTGTCAAGTTCATTTGTCTTATTGGATCATTGGAAACTAAATCTAAAATAAAACTATTGGAGTCCGTAATTAAAGGATGGAGGTCAACAATAAGTAAATTAAAAGACTTTGAGCGAGTAAACAGGTTACTAGAAGATAATAACCATTCTTATATTTCAGATTCACAAAAAAGAATAGTCTGATTCGAGGAAAATACTGAATGTACATCCTGAAATCGAATCTGTGGATCTTATGTTTAAGACTTTAAATCAAAGATTCGAAAAATTAAGCTTAAACTTAATATCGAAGATATACGGCGTAGCAAAAAAAAAAAAAAACACTTTCCAATAAGGATAAGGCATTACCAAAATTCCAAGGAAATTACATTAAGCCTTATTGCGTATTCTGCAAAAAAGAATTCCATCGTAGATTCGAATTCCCTGAATACTCCAGTTATGTTAATGCTGAGAAATGAAAAAATCAAAATCTAGAGGCACAAAAAATAAACTCTTCGGATTTTTTTGATATTGTGAGTGAGAATGATAGAGAGCTTGATAAGTATATTTTGTTGAAAAGAGATCCTTAGAAACGGCTGAATAGTCTGCAAACCTTAAGAAATCAAAAGCTAATCCAGAAAATATGGAATTAGGAGATTTGGAAAAACAAAGGACTTGGATAAAGTGAAAATTGATTCCAAAAATGGCTGAAAATACTGAAATTTATTCTCTATTAAAAGAATTACAAAATACCTACCAAAGAATTAATCTAGTTCAATTAATATCAGTCTCTTCTAGCTTTAGAAATGAATTTGTTGGGATTTGCAAAAAATTCGAAGAAAAAGAGGTAAGCCAACTGGACGCTGCATCTTCAAAAGTAACAAATTGCAAAGCAATTGTTAATATATTTGGATCATATTATTGGACAGTCGTTAATACAGGCGCAGCGTGCTCAGACGTCAGCAAAAGTCTATTGGATAAATGGGTAATCGATCCTGACATTAGGACAAATCAATTGGTAGTTACTGCTGATATAGAAAAGCATGAAACGAATGGAAAGGTTTCCCAAGTACCAATAATAATTGCTGGTCATAAATTCCCGATTAGTCTAGTTGTTATGGATAGAAAGGATGATTTTCTAGTTTTTGGTAATGATTGGTTTATTGAACATAAAGCAAAAATAGACATGCAAAATCAAGAGTTAACATTCCCAGTTAAAAAAGCGGAGGTGATCATATCTTTGTCTACAAAGAGCAAAGATAATTTCTTAGAGGACGTCGAAATTTACACAATTTTTAAAGAAGAAAATATCGACCAATTACCTGAAAAAATAATAATAGACAATAGGTTAGATATGTTAATGGAAAATAACATGCAACTATTTGTAGAAGAAATTTACCAATTAACTCAAACTGATTTAGTTGAGCACAAAATAGAACTGATGAGAAGTAAACCCATAAAGCTAAGGTCATATAAGATTCCCTATCATTTACAAAATATTTTAAGGCAAGAAATAAAGAAAATGGAAGAAAATGGTGTAATATCTCCTTGTATTTCGGAATGGTATTCACCAGTAGTAGCTGCTTGGAAGAAAATCGGGAGGTTGAGAGTATACGCGGATTATAGAAAAATAAATCAAATTACATAAAAGGACAGCTATCCACTGCCCGTAATTGAAGAAATTTTTATGGCTTTAGCAGGAGCAAAAATTTATTCATACTTGGATGCATTTAGCGAGTTTTGGCAAATAAAAATGTCTCCTTAGGATAAAAACAATACCGCATTCTTTATTCCCGGTAGTGGAAGTTATGTATATAACGTAATTCCATTTAGTCTAAAAAATAGCCCGGCAAATTTTCTAAGTATCATTGAATTATTGCTAGAAACTGCACTCTGGAAAATGGCAGTGGTTTTTATAGATGATATTATATTTTATTTAAAATCAATAGAAAATTATATTAAGGACTTTCGAGAAATTTTTAATTTACTTACCAAAGGAAAAATACAATTAAACAAGAAAAAAAATTTTATAGGTAGAAAGAAATTTGAGTATTAAGGACATACTATGAGTGAATAGGGCATAAGAACAAGCCCAAGTAAAATAAATCAATTGAAAATTTCGAAATTCGGAACAATGTAAAGCAACTGCAATCATATTTGGGTCTTACAGGGTATTATAGAAAATTTATAAAGGGATATTCATCAATTACTCTGCCCTTAACAAATTTAATAAAGAAGCGATTCAAATGGGAATGACCCAAGCTGTATCAAAATTCATTTGAAAATCTAAAGAAAAGTTTGTGCGAAGCACCAACTTTAATGCATTCAGACTGGAGCCGAGAATTTATACTTACTACTGATGCATTAATTTCAGGTCTGGGAGATATATTGTCCCAAGTAACAGATGAAGGCAAAAAACCAATAATGTACGCTAGTCGCAATAAAAATAGAAATTAGAAAAATTATTCGATTACACGCTTAGAGCGATTGAGTGTTATTTGGGCTGTAAAAAAGTTCAAACACTTGCTATAGAGAAAATATTTTATTGTAATAACTGATCATAAAGCTTTGTTAAATGTGTTTAATACTTCTGAAATAACTGGTAGAGTGGCTCGCAGTGCAATGATACTAAGAAATTACGATTTCGATATTGAGCACATAAGAGGAAAAGATAATCAAGCTGACGGCTTATTCAGGTTACAAACAATTTACAGCAAATAAAATTACAAGTAAAAGGAATAGTTATTGATATATATAATATTGAAATAGAAATTGAGTACATAAAGTTATATTTAGGGAAATTTATTTACTCAGATAATTTAAATTATGAGGAGCGAAAATTAATTAATAACTTTTATTTGAAATTGTAAAAGGAAAGTTGTAAGAAGTTCTAAGCGAAGAGGAATTAAAAATAAAAATATTAGAAATTCACAGCGAGGAGCACGACGAAGTCGAAAATTCCTATAACCGAGTGAAGGATTTATATGCAGGAAAAAATTTGTTCGAATTTGTAGATGCCGTAGTAAAAAAATGTGAAATTTTCCAGTTGTTTAGAAAGGGAAAGAACAACAGAAGCCCTTTGAATCCAATTCTAGGAAAGAAGCCTTTCGAGATCGTAGGAATAGACGCTGTTTAACCCATAAGCCCTATTTTCAATTAAGGCAATCGCTACATTCTAACTGCGATTGACTACCTGAAGAAGTGGCCTATAGCGGTAGCAGCCCCAAATATTCTATCAAAAACTGTAATAAATTTTTTAATAAATCATGTAGTGAAAGACTTTATAGTACCAGATTAATTGATTTCGGATAGGGGCTCACTTTTTATGTCCGAGTCCTCGACATCGGTCTACGAATGATTGAATATCAATCATTCTCCTACGACTGCTTATAGACTGCAGAGTAATGAGCAAGTTGAAAGATTCAATCGAACTCTAAAAAACATACTAGTTAAATGCTAACATGACAAGGAAAATTGGGATTCTTACTTATGGTGGACCCTAATAGTAATCAAAACGATGAAATCAAAGTCGACTGGCTTCAGTCCCGCTGAAATGCTATTCGGATTTCAAATCCGGACACCGATGAGTTGGCAACCTAAAAATGGGGAATAAAACTACGAAGAATCAGTAATACAGAGAATAGCGGAAATAAAAGTCGAATTTCCTGAAATTAGGAAACTGGATATTGATCGAATGGTCAAGTTAAATAATAAAGAGAAAACGATCTACGATAAAAAATTTTCAAAAGAACGGTTTAAAATAGAAGAGATAATTCTTAAATCAATTTATTACACACAGAAAAAACTAGAGCAAAAATGGGATGGAACGTATAAAATAGAAAAAATCTTATAAAAAGGCAATTACTGGATATCGGATAAGTTAGGAAATACATATTTATTTCATGGTGATAGACTTAAAAATTTCAAAAGCGATCGTATCAAATTTCTAGAATAAATAAAACCACATTGATCTAATTTAAGAAAGGATGCTTTAGAGTTTGAGAATAAAGATGCTCGACGGGGACGATTAGAGTTAAAAAAGAGGGAGTTTCTGTCATATAATAACTGTATATTATGAATTATTTAAATGTTAGCTGATTTAAATGTTATATGAAATCAGCCAGTCGAAATGATAGATTAACATTAATTAGGTTTTTATATGCTAGCGTAAGCTTTACTAGATAAAAAGAGTGATGATCGGCTAAGCTGAAATTGTATGAACATAGTTTTATATTATTTTTTTTTATATATTATTATTCGCCAAACTTTAATTTAGGGCATCGGAGTATATAATGAATCCCTCTCAATAAATTTTAAATTAAAATACAGATAAAAGTTTAATTGCAGCAAAGATTTGAGTAATACTAATCCCGACAGTCAATCGGTTAAATATCTATTGATCCATCTATTAGGAATTTTTCGTAGAAGACATCAAATCGCGACAATACTCCGGTAAGGGATTACCTCGCTCTGCTCCACCAAAAAAAAAAAAAAAAAAAAAAAAAAAAAAAA